>LQRL01161011.1:0-11692 GCA_001703475.1 Hydroides elegans
ATATGTGAATGGTGATTCGAAAGTGGTAGCATTAGGGTTTGTATATCAAATAACATAAAACGACTATAAACTGAGTATAACTGAGCAGCCAAATATGTAACTCAATATTGATTGAGAAGAATAGAATAATAGATCATACATGTAATGTGTTTTTATATATGTAAAAAGATATATACACACAATAAAACAACAGATGCCGGTGAAACTTATAAAAATTAAACATGAATATGTCTTACGAATTTATATTTATAATGAAAATTGTATAATGTAGTGAGAATACAAAAACGGATTTAACTTATGTACTTGAAAATGTGCAATTCTCTGTACCTTTCCTAACTGAATATAATGTATTCTATGTATTGTTTAAAAACATATATAATATATGTACTGTTACATTGCAATAGTTAATCGTTGTAACCCACAATTTCTTGTTCAATTGTTAAAAAATGTTAATGTATAAAGAAGTGTATTATAAACATATATGTAAGCTATGCTTTTGAACTGAAAAGTAGAAGAACGATATTTGATGTTACACTGCATACTATGTGAAATTGAAATAAAGGGGGCTGCCCAGTTATACAAAAAAATAGGGCATGCCCCGACACTCAAAACAAAAAAAAATGTATAACTTTGTGATAACGATTTTGGAGGTAGAAAGACGATGTTTCTAGGACATGTAATCTTGGGGTCGCGGTTCGATCCCCGCTAGAGTTACTTGATATTTTTCGATTGTCCCCCCTCGAGCTTTGTGCGTATTCCAAACCTTCTTCCCTCCCAGTTTATTGAGATAACTCTTGCGAAAGGGGAGACCGCTTGGACACTTGGGGATCTGGTGAAAAGGTTTTGAACATGTTGGTTGATTTTGAAAAAAAAATCTGAACTTTGTTGAGGTTTTAAAATAACTCATTCACTATTTGATAACAACTACATGTATATGGGATATTTCAAGGATGAAATGGAACATCACATGCAAAATGGTGCCTAAAATATGCATCTTTCCTCGGAACTGCAACTGATATCATGACAGAACAGACGGAGCAACAATGTTGAGCACTTTAATTAGTGTAACAGAGACATATATTTTTACATATTTGCAACGGATTATGTTTTACCAAAATATAATCATACTCTCCCTGTCCAATTAGGGTCTGGGAATAACGGGAACTCTTTCTGAACAAACTCAGTTGCAAACCAAAACGTGTGTCTGGCTTTAAAATAAATAATAAACCAGTAAGTTTGAGTAAAGCTTGAATAAAGCCGCCCGTTGGACCATCACACAATGCATAAATATCAGATTTTGTTTCAAAATATAATTAATTATCATTATATTTTAGATGGATATCCATCTAGGTATGTAAATATGTATCATTTTTGAAAACTGTCCTTTTATCACCTAACACTGCAGGGTTCAACAGCGACAGGCACATAACCCCATCTTGAGCGACATACTTATCACATGATAATTATTCCATTTTCCCTCAGATTAAGCAGGCAGTGAACGCCTTCTTTTCATGTTTCCCTGAACATTAGAATTCTACTTTCTCATGGACACATTCTTTCCGGAGATGTTACAAACGACTCGTCTTGTTCAAATGAAACTCCATTAGCTCGTTCCTTTGAATGAAGTGATGGGTGTGGTCCTGTGTTTGTGGATACAACCCCATCCGGGTTTCTTGACAATGTCGCCAGGGTAAATACCCACTCTCTGTAAGGCGTCGAAAGGACGTTGTCCTTTGGAGTCATTTGACAGAACGTCCTTTTTCGTTCTTTTGATTACCAATGTTATCAGCATAGATACCCACTCTCTGTAAGACGTTGAAAGTACTTTCTCATTTGGGTACATATGAACGTTTTCCAGACGTACATTTTCGTTGTGGACATCGCGACAAAGTAGCAATAGCCTCATGATTAAGTAGAACATTAGAAGGACGTTCATTCGACGTCGGGTCGAAAGGGGACATCAGAAAAGGGGTATGGATCAAGATATCATTTTGACTTCACGTCTGAAAGCTCTGTGGTATGGAAAACCCTTACCGAGAATGTGACATAGTTTACTTAGAAATAAGCATTGTCAAGATGGAACATGTATAAAACATGTCTATTTACTTATAACATATCCTCTGATATTGCGATTTATATGCTCATTGATAATTAACTATTAAAGCAATCATTTCATTCTTAACAACAATGTTTTCAACAATGGAGCGTTGGTGATGTTCAGTTTTAAACCATTGAGTATATATCGATCGAACCATTAAAAACAATGATTAACATAAAGCATGCGAACAAATCATTATATACTCCTGCTTATGGGCTAGACACACGAAAAGTTTTTCTTCGACCCCTTTAACCTAGCAACCCATAATTTTCAACATATGCCTTATGGCCACCCAAAACAACGCTTATATCATCGCATTAGTTGAAAAGATGCGCTAGACGCTTCATGCATTTTCCAAAAAGGAATATATCGAGAAAAATCTAGAAAAAAACGGTTGTTTAGGGATTATTTAAGCTAATAAATACTTTCAATGTCGCCAGGCCCTAATTCTGAAGTTGACAACATTCGTATTCGCTTAGCAAATGTGACATACCCATAAACACGGGTGGTCAAATAAAATATTATTCCTAATTACTCGCCTACAACTTGTGGAGAGTGGAGACATTGAGTGACCTGAAGGACGAGCCTAATTGTAATTACATGTAGTGTAGCAAATGTGCTGATTATTATTTTTCCCGCAGATTCTCGCAGAGGAACTTCCAAGTAGTCGTCCATATAACGTCGTTTTGGGACGTGACGTTGGGAGGACGACATACTTTGGGCCCATATGAACGTTTTCCGTCATTTACGTCCCAGCGTTCAAAGATTATTATTCTTACGTCCGATTCGGATGCGACGTCTGTGATATGTTCTTTTTACGTCCATGACGAATAAGGACGTCCGAAAACCGGTCCAAAGTAGGGCGTCCTCTCAACGTCCGTGGACGTCTTGCCGAGAGGGCTGGAAGTTGAGAGTGAGGTTTATATGAAAGTGGAGCCCAGCTTTATCATTATTTCCAGACTCATTGCCCACAACGTATAAGTTGAAATAAAATGCAGACATAGATGTGCAGGTATAATTAAAGAAGGAAACCATATTGCAGCTTATCAGTTTACGCGATTTTTTTTTCATATACGTAGTTTCATATGCTGTTATGAAACTGTTACGTTAACTGATATTGGAATTTTTATATACGTGCACACTGCAATGTTTAAGTAATTATGGAATGTGGCCTAATACATATTTTAAAACTACAATTTTATAGCTTGGTCTCATATTAGAAGCTTTCTTCGTGCAAATTCCGTTTTCAAAGAAGTCCTTATTGGTCACCCAACACGCGACTTGCTTTTAAAAACGCAACTGTCATTCCAATGTGGTCAGTCCCTTACTAAAAGCTGAGGATATGAAACAAGTAGTCGGTGATTTTTTTTATTTTTATTTTTTGGAATATGTTAAAATCCAGCTCTTACCTATAAATGCTAATTAATAACGTTTAGAATCCTAGATGCAACCGTTAGTAGTTCAATATGTTTTAAAAAGTTTTTAGTTCCATTGATCTGTGAATGTATCTGAAGCCTCCAACGCATATATACCCGTTTTATTCATTAAAATGTCTGGAGAAATGTAGTCCAAGCATACTCATTTAATTTAACGTAAGCTGAGCCTAAATGGTTTAGCAAGTATGGGTCAACTCGTTAAAGATGCCGTTAATTATTAACCGATATAACTTGTAGAACATGTAGGAGATGGACGTTTCTTAAAATTCCTGTTGGCAACAAAAGGGGGAAAAAACGCTTGGTGCTCAGAACTATTAATTGTGCTATCTTGAAATGTGTTGATAATCATGATATTGCAGCATAAACGTAGTTAAAAGTTTGTTTTAAGTTTGTATACGTCACGAAATATACACAAATGGTAATGAATTAGGCAAAAGACACAAACTCCAGCTGAAACTTGATCAGTTTATGTAATACTTTAACGCTCGAAAGCGTGAAAAGGTTATGAAGAAGAGCAGCCTTTGTCAGGTGTCAATAAAATCTATTTGAATTCCAAACAAACGTCGAATCACAAACGAGCGTCGAATCAGAGTAAGTCAATATTGCAAAGGATTTCTCTAAATATTATCAGTACAATTCGAATAAAAGCGCGTACAATTGAGGATCCTTGAACATTATCTGGATTCCAACAGATTTAATGGGATTAATATGCATTCAAGTGAATCTGGTATTGAACCTATGCTTTGAGGCTATTTGTTGATCTAAAGTGGCATTGTTTGTTCAACAATATTTGGTGACATGGATTTCAAAGGAAAGAGATAATACATGACAAAATGGAAGGGGAATATTTAACTGTCTGGTACGGCCGTGGTTGTTACGTTAAGATAGATGTCTTTAAAATGGAGGAAAACTACATATAAATATCCATTCAATATAATGCTTTTTTGTAGCTTTGGTCGCACTGTAACGATACGTTTTTAGCTAATAAAATTAATTTTTAAATGATAAGCAAAGATTCAATAAATATTGGACAACTTACTTGCAAATATATGTTTAAAAGAATCAGGATTCCATGAGTACCCACTGTTTATAATAATTCAAAAATCTCTTTTAGAAATGGATATCTATTTTGCTATTTCGAAACCCAAACAAAGGTTTTTCTATATAAATTGCTGAAAATAAGTTAGAAATATAATCATTAAAACTGAGTGCACCTAGTAATGGCAACAATAAGCAGAACTTAAGCAGATCTTAATTGAGTGGAAATTATGAAAACGGATCCTTCTCTTTTGATTCTAGTCTTATCTAGATAAATCGCAAGTACGATTTATCTACCATATCAATCACAATACAAATAAATAAAATATATTATCCGCTTAGATAACATTTAATTTATTTCGGAAGCTAACTCGAGCAGTGCCTAAACGCCGCTTGAAATAAGGTTTAGATTTATGCATATATTTGGCAAAATTCTCTTGATTGTTTAACATGTTTATATAAAATCTGCTCTTTCATGTTTTTGTAGAACTTGTTGCATATTCGGCATCATCGAATAAAATGCATTTCTTGATATATTAAGAAAATGATAATTGTCATGTAAAATGGGTTGCCCTTTAAGCATCCCTGCCTTAAAAACAATAACGTTAATTTAATATGCATTTTGCTTAAACTGTACAAGTATAACACGGCAAGAAATCATAAACTTCTAGGAAAATTATTAAGCACTCGAATAAATCAGACATCAGTGAATAAATTGCATATGTCATAAACCTACATGTAGTTACCATATAATTATAAAGAATTGTATAAAACACACCTCTTAAAATCGATGCCAAATTCAAGCGTTCTAGTCTATAGTAGTTCAAGATATGCCTTGATAGCGACCAGTGATGCAAATTAAAAAAAAAAGGTTTTAAAATTTATCGTTGTGTAATTTTTATTTGAAGCGATGTGAAAGGTCAAGTCGATTTCCTGTCTGTAAAACAAAGTTTCCGTCACTTTCTAATCGACTGTTCTTGTTGGAAATATGGCGGGGTTTCATACATATGGATTGTTAGTAAAAAAAGTCGTGTTTTACACTTTGATCAGAATAGCGTCACATGACTGAATTCGTGGCAAAGTTCATTAAAAGTGTTTTTTTTTAGCAATCATAAGCAATATTTCAAAGAAAAAATCTACACGATAAGCTCTAATAAATGTTATACTTGTATTGAATATTTGAAATTGATTTTCTCAAACCTTAAAGCATTCACTTGGTACCTTTATGCACGAAACCCTTCATATATCCAAGCAAAATAGACCTTCTGAAAGAAAAGTTGAAACTTAGACTCTATGTGACAATCTTAATGAAGTGAAGTTTGAAAAAAGTGCATAATTTTGATAAGAATTTATGGAATATTTGTTTAGCTGTTTGTTATTTAATTAATGATATGTAGCCTGTGGATAGCATTTGTATTACCAACTTAATTTAATTGATTTAATTACATTTTGTTAGTATATTTGAAATAGTAGCCGTTTGATAAGTTTTAATATGAAGTGCATTTATGGAATATTTCAATAAATTTATATCTTAATATGTGGCAAAATATCATCGTGGATATTGCATCATACTTTTATGAAACTCCAATAAAAACAGTCGCTTAATTATGCTTATTTAAATGAGAATAACTGTATTTTGACTGGCCCTCACTGAACGCAGATTTCGGATTATGACACCATTTGTAAGAAATAGTAAGTTAACAACTATCATTTTTTAATGAACGCTCATAGTCTAAATGGAGGGCATTACTCAATTCGTACCATACAAGAATATATTGTTATTTCATTATTTAGTTATATAAATAGGTTGCGACCTCTTGGATAATGGAATAAAGCAATTTGAAATATCTATCCAACTTGACATATGTCGCATTACGTTTCATAGTTATACAATCTTTACTTATTAAAGTTCATCCAAAAATAAAATTATTAGTTATATCACAATGATCATCTTCATCTAGAAGGTTGTAAAGATTTTTTCGATCACTGTTATGCATGCAACGAAACGAATGACCACTTTTGGAGTCGACAAACTCATATAATGGTGCGTTCAGCGGGACTTTGCGTCTGCGTCTGCGGAATTTAAATTGATATAAAACAAGGTAATCTCTGCGGAATTAATACCGATAAGTTTACTATGTTCTATACCAATTTAAATTCCGCAGACGCAGACGCAAAGTCCCGCTGAACGCATCATTAAACGAAAAATGTATGCGCATCTAAAATCTATATGAACGTAATTAGGCAATTGAGATGTACCAACATTTTTTTTGCTTAGAAATTAAAATTAAGACTTCGATTTTGTGTTGGATTATAGACATTTTATATTTCTTATTTGATATACATATAATGTATAACTGATTCATAAGCACTTTTTGAATTGGTAGCCATTCAGTTTCCGTAAAATGTAAACTATACATTTCATTTAGAGTTTGAGTTCTCAAAACATAGTTGTATCATTTGAAAATATATTTGAAACCTTTAGCGCGGCCCCGTTTAATATCTATTTTTAACAACTGATATTAATTTATGCAAATTGAACTTGACAAAAGATTATTTAATTGTATTTTAAATAGCCCTTGAAATGATCACCTCTAGCATAAAATTAGTTGCAGCTCGATTTCTTTTATAAATTGCACTAAAAATAGCATTCATTTTCATGCACAGTTTTATATTGGATTAAGGTCCATTGAACATAGATGTTTTATAAATTGAAGTTTATAAACCGTATAATATATTGTTGCATACTGAAAATCGGAATACATATGAGATGTTTCACCTTTTTTGTGATAAACGTTTTGAAATTGGATTTGAATAGCAAAAAAAAAGTTATTGAAGATTAATTCAAGCATAATATTTATTGTTTTCTTTGATAAGGTTGATATTTTTAATGATTTACGTGATGCTATTTAATTATACTTTTAGTACGGATGCTTTTACAGATGCCTAAATGAGTGCTTCATGGGAATATGATTTGGGGATATATTTTTTAATGGTGTTTCTGCACACGTCAAGATCTTATCCAGTGAAACTGCACGAACTAAAAGTAAGACATTGTCTTATTTGCAATGTCCTTAGGGTCTGGTCACAGTGGGAACGATGAGGAGCGACAGATATTTTTGATCTTATGGTTCAGAATTAATGTCAGCGGCTCTTTTGCTTCTCCGTCTGCGAATATGTGATTGGTATAAAATAAAGTAATCCAATCCTGCTTGATTACTATTTTTTATACCCATTCAAATTCCGCAGACGAAACGAGTTGCTGACAGTACCATTATGCATTAAAGGTCTAAAAACATATAAGAGCAAGAATCCCTCGCTGTCGCTCCTCGTCGCATTTACTGTAGCCAGGCCCTTCGAGTGTTTTCGTCAGATTTCAATTTTCATAGACTAATGATAACAGGTTATGTGTCCAGTTGGCAATAACAATTGTACTGATCAGAAGGACAACAGGCATTGTCGGTAGCACCAATTAGAGAAAGTGAAACATGGAATTAAATTAATTGGATGGTGGTGAAGGCAAGAGCATTGTTATTATGAATTGTAATAAGTCAGTGTGAAAAGGTGGATGCCTTTTTAAGTCATGTATTTTGTCAATATTAGCTTATGTATGTTATAGATTCTACATAAAATATCATAGATTTTATGTACACTGGCATAGATTGTGCACATATTCATAGAGTATACATCCGTACATTCACACTTATTGCCAGACCCGTATACACATATAGAGTTTTGTTTGGTTTGATTCAAGAATATCATTATAAAGACTACTTTTGCCGGGGACATACCAGACAAAGCAATGAAAAATAGCAGTTAATACATTAGATCGTTGAACCTTCTTTTGATTTGAGTAGGTATGAATGACCGCGGAAATGCTAGTCTTAAACACCGGAAATTGTAGTATTATGGTTGATCCTGTATGGATGAATAAAGTCACCGTTCTTATCACTCATCATTTACGCTTTAAACATATGGAAGAGAAAATTAAATTGCAAAAAATATCTACCGGCCCGGACCTTTGGATCAGTGGTGTTGCTATTCACTTACATGGTAGCTAGGCTATAAACAATATATAGACACGACAATGAAGTTACATTGATTTTACCACAGACCGAATACTATTTTTGTGCGGTCTGGAAATTGGTAATCTACATCCTTAGCGTATTGACCAAAATCTGACGTCACAGCTTAATACGATAGTTCCGAAATTCAAATCACTTCCAGCTAGGCGTCACAGCACTTTTGCCAGTGCATCTTGTGGCCACATTGCAAAGAGAAGTTACGTAGTTATACGTTGATATCAAAACTGTTATTATTGTTTGTCGTGTCACGACGAAAATGTTGTCACAATGTATTTTCCTAACGTGAAGACGCTGCATACTTATAGAGTCATGTATAAGTTGCATTTATATATCCTCATATTTAAATGTGACCCCTGTAAATATCTTATTTTGTAACGTCATATTTTCTCTTCAACACAGCTACGCTTAAATAGTGTCAGATGGGATTGACCGAAATTAGTTTTAAATCCAAACGTCACAGTCGTTAGGGCTTGTTCACACGAGAAGCGACAAGGCGCGACACGCGACAATATGCTTATATGTTATTTATATGCTCGTGTCGCCAGTCCTATAAAGAACATATAAGTATATTGTCGCGTGTCGCGCCTTGTCGCTTCCCGTGTGAACAAGCCTTTATTCGATTAGGGAACCGCGAGCACACCTTATGGATTTTACCAAATATATTTTTTTTCTTGGGCTTCAAGAGACTCAGGCCGTACGTGGTAACATTGCGTTCAAAAACGCATCTGTTATGGTGCTATCCATTTTAATTCTTATACGAAACTTAAAACGTACACGCGTTCAACCGAAATAAAGGCGCAAAATATTATGCGCTTTTCGGGTGTACTGAAGGGATAAACTACTATGTGTCTATACAAATGTGGCTTTCCGTTTGAAGCGCATTATTTGTGTTTTGAGCTTTTTTTCGGAGCGGGTGAACGAGCCCTAACGCTTCCCATGCGGCCCTAATATTTACCAACATAAAGTGACAGAGCAATGACAACCATAATTTGCCTCATATCCGATTGCAATGCGTTTCATTACGAGACCTTTCTCGTGTCAAGCGCTAATAATTAGGGTGTGGCTACACAAAGAGCCTTTTTTTCAAGAAGTGTGCTTTTTAATTCATATTTTATAGGAGGCAAAAAATACTCGAACAAAACTCGTATAAAACGCAACAAGCGTTTGCTGTAGTCTCATGAAGAAAACATTGAAATCGCGGTTGTAAGGGAAAAATAGATTGAAGAAAAAGCTTCTAATGTGGCTAATGACAGGCGCTAATAACCCTGGAAACGGAAAGAAATTCGGAGCAACTCCGGATACATATTTAGCTATTTTTTTCCAATGTGAAGTCATGTTTACGCTTTTAAATCAACGAAATATAAATAAACGGAAGACAAAGAGGCAATTAGGTTCCAGTGAAGAACGAATTGAGTATCATTTCGAAAGGGTTTAGACATAGTTTGTGAAATATGGAATGGGCCTGGTTATTTATTTGATTAGTAGATTATCTAAGATGCCACAACGAGAATGAAACATTCAAATCAGTGACGTAATTCTAGTAAAATGGTTTGGAAATGGTTGCATGAATTTCACTGGGAATCCAGACTAGAAGTCTATAGACTCTAGTTAAAGCAGTTAAAAATAACTTTGCCAATGTTTAATGATCAACACTGTGTTTTAATTGTAATAATTTTCTGGCATGTGACAAAATCAAAAATCATAAATTTATGGTGCGTTCAGCGGGACTTTGCGTCTGCGTCTGCGGAATTGAGATTGGTATAAAACATAGTAAACCCAGCGGTATTAATTCCGCAGAAATTACTATGTTTTATACCAATTTAAATTCCGCAGACGCAGACGCAAAGTCCCGCTGAACGCACCATTATATGAATTTAGTGGATATCTTTTAATGAGATTTATCCTTTATCAGAAAGGTTCGGATTTTAATAGATCTTTGAACACGGTGCAATAGTACTTAACCTTTTAACCTTTAAAAAAATCTGAATCGGAACAAACATATACTCATGCGTTTGGTTTTATAAATGCGAAATATAACCTTAATCTACTCTTTTTTATAATCCATGATAAAAATAGTATCTGATATCGATACAGATTGATGGCCCCCTACAGCTACGTTTGAAATGTATATATTGATAATTCTTATAATAATTGAATCATATCTAACGTTTATAGAAATTGGTGTTGAATTATCAAAAGGAGTATGGTGACAAATTATGCTTATGCTATAACCATGATATACTCATGAATCAATCTTATTTGTTATCATGCATGTATTTGTCTATGAGTAAAGTATTAAGAAGACTTGATATGATGACACATGATAGATTGATTATAGTTGTTTTTGCATATAATCATGACTTGATAATTTGGTCATGTAACCATTGATAGTTATAAATATACAGCATGGAAGACGTCGGGCAACGCACTTTTAGGAAGCTCCCATTAAGTTGCATATGTATTGAAGGGTATCCGCCCAAATATATCCAGGCAATAAAGATTATTTTTATACTGTTCCCAAAATGGAAGTCATGAACCAAATAGTTTGCGCCATAAAAATTGTACTGATTATAGTACCATTTTTTTTTTATCTTATTGATGATTCCATGTTAAAAACGTAAGACATTGGAATCATAATGATTGAATTTGTGTAAGAAGACACCTATATTCTTTTTTATGTTAAAGTCTGTTCACACGGGAGGCGACGCGCGACAATATACTTACATGAAGGGGACCAAATAAGGTGTTCCTCTCTTCTGCAAGCTAACAAATATTACATATAAATATGCAACCCAAAGGGGAAACACCTTTACAAGCTATAACTCGTGAAGTCCTCTTCTTACATGTTCTTTATAAAACTAGCGACAGAGCATCGCCAGTTTTATAATGAACAAATAAGTATATTGTCGCGTGTCGCTTCCCGTGTGAACAAACCCATAAGTACCGTTCACACTGCACTCGCTCGCTCGCTTTTGTAAAAGCGAGCGAGCGAGTAAATTGATAAGTTTGGTCATTTTGATAGTGACCGTCCACAC
>LQRL01161025.1:0-10292 GCA_001703475.1 Hydroides elegans
TTGTTTTGATTAATCGACAATATAACGAGTATACATGTAGTATTTAATTTGAGCTGTTGTTATGTCTTTGTGGATTGTTAAAAGAAAAAATAAGAACCGGTAACATATATAAGGCATTGGCATCGGGTTATAATGTAAAATACACGATATTCAGAAAAAAAGTCAAATTTTGGGTGAGAGTTATAGACAGGATTTTAAAACATAATTCAATACTTTTATGGGGTGAAGGTTAAACAACGATGAGGGTTATACGTCGGTGATCACGATAATATGTACAATCATTGACACAACCAATTAAATGTACGGCATGTATATCCGAAATCGGACATATAAATTTCATTTTATCAATATTATGGTGTCTAAATGATTATTCAATCCTTTAATCCAATTTATTAATAGCCGAAACGGTTTTATTTTGATTGTGACGTAACAGTCGGCTATGCAGCACACTATTCATGCACGGATATGAATTTGATTAAATTAATAGAATGGTGTGTAAATGTGTACATCATTATCGCATGTTCACACTTAAAGCGTTTAAATGGGAAAATAAAAGTAAGCATAACTTTGCTTATATAAGCAATATAAGCACATATAAGCAGTTTTTAAAACCCCAAGGACCCCAAAATCAACATATCCAAATTTCATTAAAATCGGTCAACAACTGTGGGAGGAGTAGGGATTTTTAAAAAAAGTTTACGAACTAAACAAATAAATTGACATATAAATATATATATGTACATATAAATCAATAACGGCCAAGTGGTGGAACAACCCCCGTCTTGCTGAGCAAGCCGTGGCTAAAAATAAAAAATCAGCACAATTAATGACTTTCCTATCGATAACATTAGATCCTATAGATAAATAGTTTCCACTCGATAACTTTTCGGATACAACTAGTATTTTCGCGGTTTACTGCTCTTCGTAACTGTCATGAATATTGCCATACGTTAACTACGATACCACACAGAAACACATGCGCACATCAGGTCAGATCTGAAGTGGGCATACTCTGTAAAACAGGTTGCTCCCAATACCCTTTAACGGTTGATATGGGATGAAGAGAGAAACATCGATAAGAGAATGTATCCCGAATATCTGGTATTCAGTTTGCATGTTTCTACAGGGGGCCTCGTGAAACGAGCAGGTACGTGCTGATAGGTTATATTTACAATATGTCATCTACAGAAGGTCTAAACCGAAAGATGTTCGAATTGTATTCGATTGTACAGCGAAAAATATAAAATCCATCGCTTGTCTAGAAGAAGGATATTGAAGTCAAATGGTTGAGTTAACCCTTTTATTAGTGTAGACTAAAGCTGTCTAAACACGGAAACGAAAACTCATTTTTGAAATCCATATACTATAAATTCCTCCTTTATCTTCCTACATGTACTTACTTGTGTCCTATTTCATGTGCAACCGTAAACGCGAGCGATAGTCCGGTATCTTCGTTGATGTTGCACGATCGATGCGGTTGACACAAACCGTTGACTTGCGACAGACCGAGCGTGCTGCACGGTTCGTTCATCTTGGCGCAAATATTGCGTCTGGAGAAAGCACAAACAATTTAATCTTTAAATAAAGTCTTAAAATTCGACTCAAGACAAATTTTTACACACATACAGGTATTCTGAAGAGCAACAATACATGTTCCACTTTATGTTATTAACCAGTTCAAGATTTTTTTTTCAAACGGCATTGATTCGCTCGAGGTTTAAACTAATGACATACAGTTCAAGTTACAGTACATTTATGTTGTAATCGATAAATATCACGAAATAAAATGTCAGAACACCAGTACGTTTCATAAACCTCCTCACCCTAAACCCGTATTAAAATTTGCCTGATCCAATATATATGAGTAACAAATGGCTACCTTGTGAGTAGAATAGCGACATCATGGTGATTGGGCGCGCCGTCATCCTTGGGGTTGATCGATTTTTGCCATTTGCAGAAACTGCGCAACGTGTTGTCCGCATGATGGGTGATCTCTAATTTCTCCTGCAATAAAACGAAATGAAACGATGTGGTTCGTATAAAAAAAAACATTTTGATGCGTCATGTTAGTTTTGCAACATTGGAATTACCGGTCAAGTGAATTTTTAAATATTCCTATATTCACAACGGAAAGAATGAGTCAAATCAACGGGATTCAGTTTTATTTCGAAAAGAAAATTGTCACTCTTGATAAGGGCAGATAAGGGCAGATCTTTTGCTTTTTTAAATGTTAGTAATCTGTTACCAATTCATGGATTCTTTACTATTGGGTGATTATCGTGTGTTGTCAGTATTCGTTCAAATGGTTACCTCGTCGTAATCCATGAGCATGAGGTTGACCAATTGGATGGTGACGGCGTTGCCAAGCGTCTCGTCGTGGTACAGCATCGATACCTGTAATCATGGACATTTTAAACATATCAGGAATCGGAAAAAATGTTGTGCTCTATGACAATCGTAGCAATAAACATGTATGCCCACGCATATTTATCATATTGAAAGGAATGTATAATTTTATATATCTTCATTAATAAAGAGAACTCTTTGTTTATTCACACAGGGTCGTACATCTTTAATAAATGGCAACTAAGGTAACAGCCGCCGGGCTCGAACGCTGACTATGCTTATGAAAACATATTTTATTTAAATTTTGCATCTTAGTTAAATTCATTATATTCATTTTATCCAATATCAACTTGAGGACGAGGGTAGATACATTACCATATTCATAATGGTGAGCACGTATGTCATGATATCCTCATTCTCATAGAACTCCATCATCTCTTTGTCCACAACAACCAACGTCTCGACGTAGCGCTCCGAGCTCACCGACCGCCGACGTCGCGAATGTCCCTCGTGATTGACGTCACTGAAGACGTCCTTGCGATTGGCTTTTTCCCATTGAGCGCGTTCATCTGCGGTTTTCTCGTAGGTTTCTGGAAATCAAGACCAGTCAAAGTGAGAAAGGATTATAATGAATCTACATGTGTATACTAAATATTGAAAATATTAAATGGGGTATTCGATTATGATAATGTTGATTTCCATGTCAAAGATATCATTTTGGGGTTTATTGAAATTATGTTCATTAAGGCCCGAGTCAAGGTCACAATACCAAACTAAAGTTTTGCTTCGGAGAAAATGTCATTACCGGTAGACCGTGCAAGTACCAGACCTGACGTGTCACGCAAAACTTATTGTATGAACTTTCGCGTCAACTCATAGGTTAGACTAAATTTTCACTTGGTTAACAGGATATAACGCATCTAATTAATAACGTTGGGACTGAAACGATCATGGCCAGGATCTTGCAAAAGCAAACACTATCAATGATTTCATCCCCAGGATTTGATAACTTAAACCCACTTTTTTATCATTTCCAGAAACCTCAAAGAATTCCCGATTATCCAGGTGGTGGGTTATAATCGCGAGAGATGCAAAGTAGGAAACGAGAAAGGCTATCGAGAGTTAAGATAAAATGAGACTTGAAACAGACAAATGCCTCATCAGGGCAGCTAAATATGGGTCAGTCTTAAGCGTTTTCGAACCTCCTATTTATTGGGTTTCAGTCTCTAAAACCGTCAACATAAACAACTGATATGTCTATTTTTAGCGAATTCTTGGATAGGATTTTTTTTTATTGAATAATGCCTAAAGAAAGAGAGTAGACTGCGTTACCGGTGGAATGTAATAAAACAGTGTTTAACTTACATGCTTAAAAGAAAGGCAAGCTACTATACTTTTCAAAGAAACAAAGGGGTATTTGATATCTAAAAATTAAAGCAGTTAGCAATTATCAAGTTAAAGTATGCGCTACTAAGAGTTGCCTTTTCGGGTAAAGATTTGCGCGTGGCGTGAACAACATTGCCCGAGGACAGTGTGCACAAGATACTCGTCTCGTACAGAATCATCATTTTTGATATTATATCCACATTAAGAATCAGGATATAAATTAAAATATATGTAATTACATAAGACACCGTAATAGAGTCTAAGACCCAAACACTAAATAAGCAAACTTCATTAGAATTTCCTTTAAGATTCCAAAGCAAATGAGACATGTTGCAGTTCCCGCCAAAATCAACTTAATCAACAGGTGCTTACAATGTTTTAATACAAATCTCAAGACTTCAATTACCTTTGAAACCCAACACGCAAGTTTACAGTAGATGAAACAACAAACTGTCCAGGGCATTTCGAAAGGCATTACATGTCTATTTACACGAAAGCTGATGTTAATGGGCGATAGTAGCGGATTGTACACCTGGAGCTACAGAAGGTAAGGTGCATGTCGGTACAATTAGATTGAGAAAGTCTGCAATTCATCAGATTTTCGCGCCAAAAGATTTATCGCCCAACAACTGTGCGTAATTTAATCGGGAGTTATTGATTGTGGATTACTAAATGATTTTGACATGAGGTACCGTGAGTTTAAGTATGATTATAATTTTGTATATTCTAGACAAAATTGTGTATAATCGCAATGTATCAAAACTTGGTCTAACGCAAATAGTATAGCCAAAGTTCACTTATGTCGCAGAAGGATTTTCTCGATGATTTACTTAAGAACTGTCGCAGGGACTTGGCCTTACCTTTATATAAGATATCAAATTATCACTATTATACTGCTTTATGTAAAGCGATTTTTAGATATAAAGACATGTATTGGTCATTCATGAATCAACCTACTCTAAATTAAAACAGGTTGTAGATTCTATCGAAAAGCAACCAAAGTGAGCTATCAATAAACGGCTACCTTATCTTGAGAGGTCGTAATAGAATTTGCGCTAACGCAATAAAATGGTGAAAAGAACCGTCCGGTGCTTTCCTAACAGCTGATGGAACCGTTTTTAGAGCGTTCATAAAACCTCTTGATAACGATTTGCCTCGCTATTTCGAACCCATTTTGATAATCATTAATGTGAGGAAAAATGTTGCAATTGATTATGAATTTAATAGCATTTCGGTCTGTAGGTCACTTCGTTTTTTAACTGACGAAGATAAAGTTGTATTCACATTTAAATAACAAAAGATGAAATTGGAAAGATATTAGTCTACTTTGTCATTGGTATTGGCTTAAGGCGAATATCGAACCTTGTTTTGAATAAAATCAAATTAATCGATTAGATTTAATGAGGTAGGAGCTTTAAAATATCATCAACATTTTCCTTGATAACAAAACTCACGACGCTACGTCACAAAACATTTCGCAATAAAAACGTTTAATTGGCATTATATATAGCACGCATCCTAACATGAGCCTCCACCAATTTGAAGCCTTTCAAGCAATGACTAATGAGCCCAAGAAATTAAAAGTATACCTTGAACCCCACATGATCCCTCCACGGTTCCATCTCCCGATTCAGCCTTAGAGTCCATTGCACGCATAATGTCCAGGTGGGCCGGTAACGCTGCCCTGTGGTACACCAGATGGGGGTGATGTCCGCCTTTAGAGTAGTCGTGTCCTTTCACGGGCTCGATCAGGTATTGGCCTTTTGAAGTGTGGAGAAATCCGTGCTGCAATGATAAAATATGTTTATATTTTAGAAAATAAGGGAATGGCGAAAAAATTGAATGAATAGATGATTATTTTATGCACCCTTACATTCACAAATTATTAAATATAGGTCTATATGGTTTATATATAAAACACTTCACATCTCATAATGACATAGTGCGATACAACTGTCATCACTGTCTTCAATGGAGGGGCTTCATGCAACATCAGTATTAAACCTCTATCCGGATAAGATTGATCTCGTCATTTATCGACAGTGGGCGTCCTTGACAATTTTCCCTCTACATGGCAATACATACCTTATCATAGATTGGAACTATGTTATGGAATAACATCGTGGAACATAACCGAATAATACTATGTTAAATCTTGTGAGTTCCTTATCTGGATCGCTTGAATTATTAGTAAGGACAAAGTGACATATCATTTTACAACATTTTTTTTTTTCTGAACGCGTAAATTCGATAATATATTGATGCGTTTGACATCAGGGTAATTAATAATTTGGACTGAAGTCATGTCGCTAAAATTGATAATGTTGTGTGTAAATGTGAAATACATGAAGTGGTCTATAATAAGATTAACTGAAACTATTTCAAGACTTTTTGAACAGGTCATCCGTAAGTCCACATTGTCACTTGATTTAACGGTATGCATCTCAACGGTATCAATGAAGTATTTCCTAGTGTACTCACACTAACGAGAGAGACATCATCATTTTGTAGCAAATCCAGCGTATGAAACTAGACCATCAGTGAAGCGCGATACCCATTTTGGTATCGCATCAGTGAAAGCCTGAACGAAGTCTTAATCCAAGGAAAACGATATTTAATTAATTATTCTAAAGCATTTGATGGATCAAAAAATCATGATATTTAAATCAAATGGGAAAAGATACCAACCATGACGCATGAACGCACATGATTTCATGCAAACGTACTATTGGAATCGCTTAATATGTGCCAACCAATGACCATTTCCGCGGATTCGTTACGTTACATATTAAGAAGGGGAACATAAGGTGCATAACTCGCATTTATCACCGTGTTTTAACGAGGTGTCTGTCGGGCAGCCATTAATCATGACTCTAGTTTGGTTATGTTTGAGTAGATCTATGCCCTCTGGTTATGCTTTGTGTTTCTGGGCCGGTGGTCAATGGATCATAGAGCTAATTAGCGTGTCACGAGACTTTGACTGCACCTTTAGTGGCACATCGTTACTTCGTGATGGGTTACATGTGTTGGGTTCTGATCTGCAAGTTGGGTGGTCTTTTCCAAATCGAAAAAAAAGGGTCGGGGTACGGTCGCATAGCTGAGGACGGGAGAGGGGAGGTTTCAGGTGGGATTAGTGGTGGGCATCTAAAGCTAAAGGGTGGAGAGGGTGGCGGAGATATATGGAATGGGGTAAAAGTATATAATCTTTGGTTGACATGAATAGGCGGACATTATATACATTTATATATGCCTGCAAACTCAAAAGCACTTTTATGTCCTTTTCGAACTCTATATCAATTTTATTGTAGAAACAGTTGAAGTTGACATGATCATAATGGATTGCCGAGCGGAATTCTCGGTTATCGGATTTGTGAGTCCTTGTTTATTTTTCGTAAATATATACATTGCAGTTAATGAAAATAAAACTTTTTAAAACATCAACATTTCTTCACTCTTTCCATTGTTCAATATGTTACATTTGAAACCCATTTTTGACACACTCATAGATGCCACACATTCCTAAATCTCAGACACACCTGCACCAAGCAAATACCAAAAATCAATTAACCATAAAAGACTGACACCCAAAAGTAATAAAATCAGCACTTAACGCTCATAGGCGCGCAATGATTTCTGACGCAACGATCCAGACAGTGACGCGTGATTAAAAAAATGCCGTGCGTTTTTGACCTTGTAAACATGCCCTAAAGCATGCACGGTGGTCCATATATTAGTGTGTCCATATTTCTAGTAGTCTGGAGCAATCATGGCTCTTGGCAAAAGCTCTTAATTTTCTCGATATTACCATCTTGTTTAATGATCCCATGAGATGATTAAAAGAGGGGTAAAGAAATCTATCACATAAAATCGAAAGAAAATCATGCACGTTTTACACGTAGTATCAGACTACATGTCTTTATCCATGTAGAAGTTCACTTTTTCTCATAAAGAAGATGTAAAAAACGAGAAGTGGGGGAGTGCTCATCCACAATGAAGTGTTAATTGACCTGTGACAGACGGACTTCATTGTAATCTCTTAATCAACTAATTGCAGCTTGTCTTAATCAGCTATTTTTTAAGATGGTAAAAAGCTAGATCCTGATATATCATTTGTCAATAGGAATGTTTTAAAAGACGCGGTTGAACTTTGTTCTCTCTATGACAGGTCACAGAGTCATATATTATTTTGATATTTAATCACAAGTTACATAACTAGACTGCCCTTAGGTAATGGTCTTCGAATAGATCTACCTAGGGTAAATCATGATCAGTTTCCATATTTTATAATTACATAGACTGTCTTGTTGACATTCGATGCATATCTTCTTGTTATGAAAAGGAATTATTTATCATTTAAACAATTAAAATTGAGTATAATTAGGATTCAGTCTTCGGGCAGCGGCAAATTTGCCGCAGACCACATAATTTATTATAAAAGATCTGTGGCGTGGCGGCCTTGCGTGCATAGTTGTTCAACTTAATTCAGAAAGGGGGTTCTAAACGGTTTGTTAAATGTCATTTCATTTTCTGAAGCACTTCTTCGTTAACTTATAGTATATTTGAATTGTAATTGTTCATTCATACGAGCATGGATATCAAAGTTCAATAACCCAATGGCCATTTCTAAATGATGATATAACGAAATCACACAATTATTAAAGCACATCCTGATCCATAGCTTTGCATTTTGCTAAGAATCTATGACGAAACTATAACGCTTGGTTTAACTTCACGAATATATGACGTGACTAACAATTGGATTCCTACGCATGCAAGTAATAAATCAACTTAGGCTCACGCGTTAAGTCAATGGACATTACAAATTTGAAAATGATGAATTCGAAAACCCACTTCAGCTTAATCCATACGCTTTACTAAACGTGATTCAAGTCACACTTTAATAATAATGATGACCATTTAAAACATATGGCTTTGTCAACTTAGCATCAGTTCAACAATTCACAATTTCTTCAATAAAGTCCTGATGACTCATTCAACTCTTAATCCTGACGTCAGGAGACTATTCGATAGAGCACGTAACGTATCTTAGAGCAGTCATAGCTTGATTTAATGACATACTTAAAAGTTTTTAATTAAGTCAATATCTCACTTTAAATCAAACTCGATAGACACCTGTAAGCTTAGTTAATACAATAAAACAATTACATTTTTTGTTAATATCTTGTTGTAGATAGGACTACGATACGCACTTAAACACAATATGGTTTGGCATACCTTGTCGGGTTGTCTGTACTTTTTCATAAAAACTATTATTTATCATATTATTTCCTAGAAAGGTTTAATATTTGAACAAGTTAATCTGGAGCGCTGCATTATCGGTGCAGAAATGGCACTCGCGCATACTTATCGAATAATTCTAAAATTCGTGAGACGAAAATGCAAAATAAATGAATAAAGACCCATTTCCGTCTTAGATGGATCTATGCTGGATCGACACTTGCGGAGTGTCATCTAAAACGACACTCGTCGTGCGGTCAAATTGACGCTTGCCTAAGCGACCGTGCCACTGCTTTGGACAATCCTGATCATATATTCCAAAGATACAAACAGATAGCTTTTGATAGGTCTATCTAAATTAGGGTGGGTAATAAAAACACTTTGAAAGAAGCATATCCATTTTTTAAGTCAAAAGAAATATGAAATTTTCTTCAAACATCTTTTTTAAAATAAAAATCTGATAACAGTATCTTTTTATAAAACACGGAGCCGACCCGTCTGAAAGGATTGACAGATTCGACAAGGTCGAAAAATAGATGAGTACTTTAGTGCATTTCATTTCCGGAAAGATGAGCTCAACTATATCTTGAAATGACATAAAATGCTTGAAAATACATTGATGTAAAATTGACGTCTTGAAAAATAACGGCTTTTCAAGTGTAACAAAAAAATGTTTACAGGTCTATTGATGAAGATCGTAATCGAATGTTTTTGTACTGTGTACGTGTTAGCGAAACAGAAAGCTGTGACTATAATAAAGCATTTGACACCAAATAACAAGTGTCGAATACAATGTAATATAAATAACCCTAAGTGCAAAACCAAACAGAAACAATGCATTGCTTACATCTTTTTATCATAAAACAAGAACATGCATTATGTAACCTATGTAAGGAAGAAACTGAAGTAAGATGATAAACAAAGAGCCCATCATTCTCAAGTCTCTTAACTAGCTGAATATTTATACGAGAATTCACTTATTCGCAGTACTTGATCCACTTTGCTTTATCTTTATTACAACCTAGAGATCGTTTACTGCCTCTACCAGTTATATGGTTTAAATAGACTACCGATGGACCATGGAAAGGGTCATGGCAGATAGCATAAAGAAACAACGGAAAATAAATATCTTCATAGAAAGGACAGTCCACTAAGTGTCCAGCCCTTGACTGTCGCGACCAAGAATGTTGTTTTTGCAGTTCTGAATGCGCAACATTGACTTGAAAAATCGACTTCAAACTTGAAGACTCATTTCCTTTGCCTTACCTATCCCCTGGATGTTACGCCGCAAGAGTCATCCCGGGTTTTACTGCTACCCCCAC
>LQRL01161029.1:33122-58903 GCA_001703475.1 Hydroides elegans
TTATCTCACTTGCGACTATCAATTTGCCAATGAAATCAGAATTTCGGATTATAAATACGTTCAAAACACTGGTGATAAATAAAATCACAATTACCCAACATGCGCGTCTAGTCGATGAATTAAAAGAGAACGGTTTAAATACAGCATATACTCTATTCAGAGTTATAATTGTTAACAACTGCAGATAAATAAAAAACGTTATCATTATACTTATTGAGAATTGAGTCAATGCAAATGGATTACTGTTCTTGAATTGATTAACATAACATTTAAGAAACGGAAATTGTGGACAAACTGCCATGCAATAAAATAAATCTAAACAAGTCATCGCTAAAATGTAAACATCCGTTTCTTGTAGTTGTGCTTTCTTCGATTTCAAATATATTATTAATCCATTTGAGACACCTCCAGTTACCACAAAGAATGTCACAGCTGCAATATGCACTGATAGAGGTGCATATATGTTAAGATTGAGTAATGTTTCAAATTGCGACATGGCGAAAATTAAGTAAAATATAAAAAAACAATGACTATGATATAAATATTGAAATATGATTAATATGCTTGAAATGAATCCAATTAAGATCATAATCAAATCCAACTAGGAGTTCAACCACTTAATACTCGTTGATTATTCAGCATTATATTTTTACGAATCGAAATGTTGAGCTTTCGAATTATTAGGAAGAACAGCACTTTAGGTTATATATCTTATGTAAAACAGCTTTTTTAAAGTTTTGATTTATCCACAATCAACACTGGTGATGTCAAAACAAGTGATATATATTTTTCAGATAACTCAGGGCATGTGTTATATATATCGTTCTCATATATGATTTGAAAACAAAGCAATCATGGGTAAAGGATTTAAAAGATGTTTACCTGTCAAATCCATGTGATTCCTAATTATTACAAATTACATATTTCTTGTAACAGCATATCTGAGTACCTTTAATTATAGCTTCTCCTCAAATAACACAATTATATATATGCGTATTACTTTCAAGTTGCCTTAAAAGTAGCATATAAGTAGAATAGCGAAATTATACCACATAATTATATAGCCTCGTAATCCTGATCAAGTCACACTCTCTATTAATACTTGCTGCTACTGTTTTGATCTTATATTTTATAAGACGCCTTTTCCCTTAGTTATTCCAGTCAGTCGTTCGAAAGATATATATTTTTTGAGAGCATAAATGAATATATACATTTATGTTTAACCCCTATGTACATACAGTCGCGCGCATTCCTAACCCAACATGACAATCGCGTAACGTAAAAGTCTTTCGCACAGGCGGGCTATAACGCGTTACAGGGGCACTATTGAACGATTTTAGCAATCATGATTTTGTTCATGACGTAATCAGGAAACGGTTGCTTCTGGTGGTGACAAAACTTGTTATTGGCCGTGTAAATAATTGAGCAAGCTCATTAAATTTATCGTATGAATAAATGGAACATAATGAAATGGAAACAACTAGAATTTACAAACATATTAATAAATACATATTCATTTGATGTATTATGCAATGTATTAAATCCAGAAAAATATTTTTCAATATTTTATTTTTATTTAAACGCCCTATGCATATTTATTACAGCGAAAACTTCGTTAATTCTTTTTAAAATCCTATTTATTCGTATAGATTAATGCATTCTTATTTGTATATTAATATATGATAATTATCTGATATAGTATGCCACTCTCAGAATATTTAACAAACCTTCTATGAATCTACGTGAAGTGCATGAAAAACATTTAGGACTTTATACATAATAACACTCATAACATACGACTTTAAATGCACTAAATAACTTTTATTGTAATGACATTATTTGAAAACAGATACATCTTTATACACTATGCTTATGTTGTAGAGATTTACTCAGGAATATCTATATGATTATGAAACAATATTAATATTGATGCTCAAAATGATATAAGGTACAGGGCAGTTACTCAGTGGCCACTTAGTCACTTAGCCACTTCTAAGCATATATTAATGTATCCTAAGGGTGAATGATAAATGATCCATGTGTAAACAAACTAAGCTGCAAAAGAGTAGCATAAACAGGCGATTTTCAACAAATTGTAAGTGAAATATATTGTTTAAGCTGAAAATTAAGGGTGATGCCTGCGATAGAATATTTTTAGAATGACATGCAGTATATTTTAATCCAACTATGCTTTTTTAAACCAAATCATTTATCGGTATGTTTTCTAGATTTCCCGTAATATCCATTCAAAAATCATTGATCTTCCAGTATTTGATGCCAAAATAGCTATCTAAACAATGATTTCTTGTAGTGATATTATCGATAAACGGTACATTTTTGTATGAATAATGTATATTATCATTATTATTTTACATTCATTATCTGTATAGTGTTAGTATAAGAATGATAAATCTGATAAGAATAATTTAATTTGCAATTTATTCTAGTAATCCTAGAAAAAAATATGTGTATACATGTATATGCATTTAAATTTCCTGTTTTAAGTTATCAATTTATCATAAAACATAGCTTTTATTATTAGTGAATATGAAAAGTAATGAAATCAATAAGCTGGAAAGCATCAAAGGCTTTTCAAGTATTCAATCGGATCAATAGTTTACATTCACTTATCCCTTACAAAGTCCAACGTCTTGATCTGAGAACCCTCTGCATCAAATGCCTTTGTTAAGTCATTTTTCTTTGATCTGTTGAAAGCTTGGGCATTTTGGATAACAAAGAAATTTAAAAACAATCAAGTATATGTTAAACAAGTAACTAGCCATGTTTGATAAATAACCATTTTGCAAATTATAATTGCCCATAGAAATAATTTATTTTATTTAGATGCGAAGAAAAGAATTATTTTTCACTAAATTTGAAAGACTTATCAAAATTATTATATTTATATAATAGTTAGACTTTGTGAATATTAAAAACTCGCAATTGATAAACATCGTCTTAAACTAGGCAAACACAGGTCTAGCATCTAATCGTTATTGTGGTCCCTTAATGATACTGTATTTTCTATTGTAAAAGTGCATTTTCGGGGCATTGTGAAATGTTATTTATTTGAAAACTATAAAACATACCGAGATCAGATTATGATATGTTCAATTCATAAGGTGTTCAAGATATATAGAAAAAACTGGGAATTTCTATCGCAGGCATCACTATTTAAAACCAATTTTTATTTAACATTTAATACATTCTGTCTTAGGGTAAATATCCAACCCCTCCCTTGCCGATAGCAATGCACATACAATTAATGAGTACATAATGAGGATTGACTAAGTGGCCACAAAATAGTCAAAAGTAACTGCCGTGGGTAATATTAGCATCGAACTATCGAATGAATATATAGTTATGTCTGTAAGATAACTTTTTCAAAAGTCAATGTTAATTATGGATCAATTAAAATGACTTCATCTCCTTGAAACAAAAACAAATAATGCTACATTTTAACGAATCAAAAAGATTTCAACTAGATTATAGTTTAAATAAAAACCATTGAATGTTCGGGCTTTATTAAAAGACCAAATAGAACTTTTCATCAAGTTGTCAATTATTATAATCATACAACATAAATAAACGTCTGTGCTTATACAGTATAAATATATATTTCTCATTTATATCTTAGGTTAAAAATATGGCTCGACACTTTCTAAAAGTGGCAAATAAATATTTTCCTAAGTCTGCATTAAAATACATATATGATGCAAAATTTGTATTATGGTTAAAAAAAAGTTAAATAGTTTGATAATAGGTGGTAGGTATTCCATTGCAAATTTATCAAAATTGATGGAATAAATTGGACGACAAATATCAATGTAATGAATCCTGACATTCTTATAAGTTTTGATATATATAACATTATTAGTCCCCATTTTATTCTGATGATTTTCATTTGTTTGACAAGGATTTTGTGTTATGTCAATTCGTTTTTGTTTATAAAACTTAAACGCAATCATGACGTATATTATTGTTAGGATAAACATGTAATTAATTGTCCCGAAAGAATGATTATAAAAATCGCATCTGTATTTTCGTCCGCTGCATCTGTATAGTGTATCATTGCTACATTCATACCACTTACAATACATACAATAGCAAGGATAAGGCAGGCTTGATGAGATGACGAAGTAAAACCGTAAGGTTTATAAACAACATATAATCTGTTAAAAGCAATTTCCAAGAACTGAAAATAAATCAAATATTGCAAAACCACACTATACACCAGCTGAGTCAATGCAAATATAGTCATAGTCTTTTACTCGTCCACGTTTTGTGTTCGAAATGGAAATTGAGATCACACTACCAAAGACTTAAATATATCAACAAAAGCCAAAGCTATGATATTAAAATCCGTTTCTTACCGTTTCAATTGATTTAGTTTTATATATAACAGAAAATAATAAATATTATATACACAATCACTGCAGTTATATGTGTTTGAGTTCAATATCGTTTCAAATTGCTACCTAACTGTGATATTTGTATATTCACGGCAGAGATATTAACTTTAACTTTAATATAAAATAATACAAAGTATTGTCAGTATTTTGATTCATATTCAGGACTCCCTTGTAAATAAGGTCGCCAAACCGTGAAATAAATCCGAATCAATTGCCGAATATTACAGAAGAATCGTCCCATAACTGATGGTACTCTTTTCAGATATTCATTTAAAATATCATCTGAATGTGGTCCATGTTTCATTAAAACCTAATAATTGTTCAAAATGTTTTGTGAATATAATTTCTTAGCATCGTTTCTTAGGTTATTTCGTTTTAATATGTAGTTAATCATAATAATCATATATTGAGGTGCGATGCGTATTCAAGGCACTTATATTTAGTGTACCCTATTTAGTGCTGCAAATATAAATGCATATTTATATTCCTTTCTATAGCCCTGCCGTATTTTTTTGTAATACACCTGCTTGTAGTACACAGAGTGTCTTCGTAAAACAACCAAATCTTACAGATTACAGGAAATAACACTACTTCATTAGCCTCCTCGACATAGTCACATATAATTGGCAGCAAATGATTTCAAAGACCGACCTGTTATTTTGTAATGTCAAATTATAACAGTCTTGCAATATTGGTATTTAATTCCTTTCCGGGAACATAACCCTAGTAATTGATGGACAATTATTCACATTTTGACTGAATTATATCTAAGAAAGAACAAAATAAACAAATATAAAAAAATATGCGTTATACAACTGTCAAGGATATTATAATACTATGTGAGAATGACCAGTTAGCTTGAGTCTCTTTTGTTTGACTCAAGCTAGCTGGTCATTGCTATAGGCACCCAGAAGAAGCTGCATCCAATCTAGTATTGTGGGCCGCTAATCATGGCAAGATAGGGCGAGGAAGACCGGCGCGTACGTTTGTGCAGCAGCTGCGAGACGACACCGTGCTTAAAGAAGGCATCCTCGATATTGAGTAGGGACCAGTAGCGGATCTTGATAGGTCGATGTTTGCAACACCGACCTGGGTAGGTAGGTATGTGAGAAGGTAGGTAGGTAGGTAGGTATATGAGAATACTTATATATAATAATGCTTATCGCCTTAAATGATATATTTTGTTGGCCCTTGTGAAATTGTAATGTTAGTATCAATATGGCTGAGAACAATGTTCTTTGAGTAGCATTGTCGTTGCAGGATTGTATAACGATAGTATTGCCATATTTGTAACCCATACTTTCTACCATGTCAAAGTAAAATTCCCGCACGTTTTGCAATGGTATGACTACTCCTCCCATTTACTACATTTTTAACTTATGTAATAATTCCTTAATCATATTTCTATACACGGCAAGTGTTGTCTAACAGGATCAGTGTTGGCTATCGGATTATTCTTTCCATTGAAAGTCATCATTAAATTGTTAAATATAATGTAAAGGATTAAGAGACAGTGTGTTTGTGTCTTTCAGCGCTTGATAAGAAAACGGTTAGCGGTTTTATAAAATGCACCTACATTACTTTTTCTATGTTGTTAAAAAGAAAATGAGTTGAGAATTAAATTTAAATTTGAAAATGAAATAAGTACATTTTTTCGCTTTTACAAACATTTAACTCTCGAAACATTTGAGACGTATCTATTTCAATGTCGACAAATAAGATTTCAATATCATATGAACAGATAAAAATACCATAAGCTTTAAAATAATAGACCATACAAAATACATAACAATGGTTATGATTGCTTGAATTCAATATGTAGATGCAACTTTGATAATTAAACAACTAATAATACCAATGTTTTGAGATCGACCAACCATAACATCAGCAATGAGTTTATATCATTATATCACATATTATTAAATATAAAACTCCAAAAGAGGCAGGCCCTGTCACATGTTCGCTTGTCTTAATCTATAAGGCCTTAATATTTGTGTTTTCAATTGGTCTGAATAAATAAGTAGCTACACCAATAATTGAATAAATGTCGATGGTTCATTAGATAATACATGTTTTCAAATGCATATACCTTAAATTCCAATCTTTCGAAGAATGTGTAAAGCTATGTTTAAAATGCCAGAAAAAAATCGTTTAAAATCGAGCTTTTAGATACATTGTCAATTAATTTATTTGTTGCCTTTTTATGAAAGCATTAACGAAATGATTTTTTAACTGTGCTTTTTTTGTAATATCATGTTTGTAATATTTTATGATTTCAAAAATGAAACAAACCAACGAATTCTACTAAAATCAAGTCATCTCATCATTGCACAATTGTATATTTTCCTTTAAACCTTTTCTTAATTACTGTTAGATTTAATTAAATATCAAATCTGGTCATCGGTGTTAAATTATAACTACACAATTCACTCCAAAAAATCCAGATATAAAGAAATGTCAGTAGTCAACACACTATGATTTTTATTTGAATATTGACGAGTGTTCTGTTATTAATATAATCTTATGCATCTTATAACATGGATGCAAATTTATTAATGGATTAAATATATATAATACCATATTTCAATATACATAGTGCTATAAGTCAAATCAAGCATTTAAGCGTAATTGTTGAAACAGACACAAAATAAGGTTGATTTTACCCTGTAGAAGTCACATTTTGAAAATATGTTTCGTCTCGAATTCTGTTGGAAAGACCACATTTTACTGTATCAGTGTTTTAATTCTAATTCGACAATTGATCATATTCTGATTATATTGATTATATTGATTATATTGATAATATTCAATTATATTGAACTTGACTTGAACAATTTAACAAAAACCCTTGCGAATTCGCTTCGCAAGATCTAAGAAATTTCTTCTAAAATCCGCATTAAAATATACAAATAGAAAGAATTTAGTGTTGTGATCGATAAATGCAAAATGTGGGACATGGTAATGAGTAACAATTCCTGACGATAACAATATAATCGGAATGCTGATACAAAGAAAATAAGGGTTACTGCCCCGAATAGTTTCATCGTTTTGATATGAATTGCACCGCTCGTACCGGTTCTATGTGTTTCCGTGTTTCCTTCTAGTGTTGCATTTTAGTCTTGATAACAAAAACAGTTCCAGAAATGTTGTGTGTCTGTCCTTTACGTTACCTACTAGTCATTCTTTGAGGTCCAACCATTCTCTGTTGTTTATATAATTTCAAAGCAATAATAGGATAACAAACAACAAGTAACGTAAAGCATAACCATACCTCGATTGAAACGATCAATTCACCAAAATCAGAATTTTCAATTAAAAATACGTTCAAAACACTGGTGAAGAATAAAATGACAATAGTCAAGCAGGCACGTCTAGTCGATGAGTAAAACGAGAACGGTATATAAACTGCATATACTCTATTCAAAGTAATTATTCCCAATAAAAGAAGGTAAATAACAAACGTTATCATTAAACTAATTGACAGTTGCGTTAATGCGAAATGGTGAATTTTCTTATATTGATCGACGTACTATATTATAAAAGGAAATTGAAGACAAGCTATTAAGCAATTAAAGAAATCAATGCAAGCCATAGCTAAGATGAATACATCGGTCTCTTGTAATTGTGTTTTCTTTAATTTCATATATATTATTAATCAATTTGAAACACCACCAGTTTCGCAAAGAATGTCACAGTTAAAAGGTTAACTGTAAGCTGAAACTCGACCTTTGCGATGGTTGTTTATTGGAAGCATTTTGTGCTTTTCATTAGAAAATACACTGGGACACCATGTTTTTTAAGAAGAAACAAAGATCGCGCCAAAGTTCTGAGACAGTGTCAAACATTAACATAAAATAAACCAATCTAATTTTATATTCTCTTTGCCTTAAATGTAGCAGAAGAAGACAATGAGTTGGACTAAAGGCCATTTTCTTTGATCAAGCTTGAAATAGTAGAATATCTTATAAAAGTTCTGTTATAAGTCGGATAGGTCTCTGAATTAGTCAGTTTGAATGATGGGTATTGGTATTGCCCTGTCTAATGTTGGATTAGTGCAATGAACTGCTTATTCACCAGCTTATGCAACATAGTCACATTCAAATTAAATCAAATGATAGCTTAAAAGCTGTCCGTAATTGCACGAGCGTCACTTAATTACACATTTTGCTATATTAATATAAACTTCGTTCCCGAACATCATTCTAAGTTGGTGAAAAAATGGCATAATTATTTCATATATCATGTCTTACTTAAGTTAAAGTAGTGTATAAAGATGATAACTGTAATAAGTGGAACGACGGCTCGAAACAGAGAATCATGTAGAATAATACACAAATCACGGTACCATGAGAGCCGAAGACCCAATATCTCGGTTTGGTTTTATATATCCGTATCAAATTCAACACTTCTGGTGTTTTAAACAGTTAAAACCATTTCTTGCCTAATACCTCAAATGGAAAATTGATACAATTCAAACGCGTAAAACGAATATTTTTGAAACGCGTAAACGAAACGACTTAACGACGTAAATGGTTTAAAACAGCTAAATCTTAAATAGCTAAACGTATAAACGATGAGCAACTTAATACATACACGTTTAATCGGCTTAACCACGCAGGTGCCGATAAAAATACATAACAGATATCCATTTTATTTCATGGTGTTATATCATTCATTACGCCATTGATTATTTGATGAAAGTTGATTTTGTGAAAATTAATCCATATTTGAGTTCAAAAGTTTGCAACGATGCCTTCGAAAGTGATGCATTTGACATTTACCTATCTTCTATAAGGAAACCCGACAAACCCCTTTAATATGAAACAAAATGTATGACTTAAGATCGCAGCCGCCGTTTGCTGTAACTCATACTTCCTAGACCTAGTCAACTACCACAAATCTTAATGAAATATTCGAATGTTCTATATTGATTATAAATAACTCATTTAAATAAAACGCATTACAAGAATTGAGTACACTTATCATTACTTTTGAATCGTACCTTTTGAATATGATATACAATCGTAGTCCTTTCTCATACAAATATGCGTTATTCAACGTTTATTTCCATTTTGAAATAAACACAACCTCAATAAATCAAGCAGGGCATTATGGGAATACCTTATGAAAATTAAATATTGTTAGGTGTTTATTGAACAAAGGGGTCGAATTGGATGCATCAAAGCCGAAGGCTGAGTGCAATAACACCTTTACTACAAGGTTAGGGTGTATTTTTTAAAGAAATGATAGTGAAAGGCTAGAATGCAAATATAAAGTGCATTGCACCGTAGAAACGCCTGATGTACTTTTTCCATAGATACATAGAAATTAAAAATTTTCGGGATGATTTATGAAAACACTTATTTTAAACATTTTGTGTCGTTTTTGTCCCTAAAATTACTTTTTATCTTTCAATTTGTGCAATTCCCAGGTAAATAGATTAAAACACCAAGCACAATCCTACTTTTAAAAAATAAATGAGTATCAGATAACTAAAAATTTGTTTTGCGCATAGTCGCCTTCCAGAGCCTTTCCTTTCTAAACAGGTGGTTTCACGATTATTTGTTACGTCAAAAACCAAACCTCAAACGTCATGAACACGAACATAAATATGTAAACAACAGGTGCAATGATGAGAGAAGTAAATATCAGAATTATGTTCAAAAGCTTATTTTAACGAATTAATTGAATGACATATGAAATACATTATCATAAATTAACAATTATATAAAATGTTTCAATATGTATTCACAATGATATAATACGTAACCCATAAACCTATAATATGTAAGTTGCAATTACGATTTTATTTCGAAACCTTCAAAAAACATGTATAGCACATGTACACATTTTCACCTGCGTTTAATACCTTAATTCTTGGACAATTCTTAAATCAACCCAATTCTTTAAAACAAATAGGTCATTACAAAATCATCAAAATCGGAAGGTTACCCTGTAGCAAAGGGAATTAATAATTCAGATTCAGGATGTGTAGATGTTTATTGCACTCAGGGAGTCAACGTGGATGCACTCAGCCTCCGGCTTCGTGCATCCACTTCGACTCCCTGAGTGCAATAAACATCCACACATCCTGAATCTTCATAAAGGATTCCCATATACAATATTGAATCTGAATAATGTATTCCCTTTATTACATGGAATAACAAAGAAATCCATGTCATCGTGGGCGATAATATAATATTTTTATCATATCGAAAATCAGGGAAGATTATGAAATGTTACGCTCACAAATCCTCTTTGATAAGAAATTTTCCATGTGAAATTAATTATTTAAACATTAATTCTTATTAATATTGTTTCATCATGACCATTTGATTTCGGAAATGCACTCGGAAAATAGTCCGGGTGCAATACACAGAAATATTGCATCATGGCCCTTCCTTATCATTTCTTTAAGTGATGCACCGTGACCATGTAATAAAACCTATTGTTCAACGGAATGGTCTTTAATGTTATTTCTCAGTCTTTGAAAATAAACGATGAACTATAAATAATTATGTTTAAAAATAGAAAGGATTTGGTCCCCTTGCCCTCCAATATCCTCAAACTTAAAACTACGTTACCGTTTAAGTTTTAAAAATGAAAAAAAAAATACTTTGAGGCAATACCTGATTAAGCGTACAAAATAAAATATTCATAACAGCTACGGCTGATTTAATTTTCGTAAATTATATAGATATGTTATCTTTTGATAAGGTAAAATGGAATTAAATCCTAGTTTTTTTTTAAATAAATAAATATTAGTTATATTAGTTACATGATCTTTATTGAGAATTGAGTCAGCGCACATATATTTTCATTTTTCAATTCATTTGTATAATTTGGAAGAAATGGTATTTGAGAACAAACAACGATGCAATGAAATAAATCGGAACAAGCCATCGCTAGAATGTAAAATGGTTCAATTTCAGGCAATACCTTATTAAGCGTACAAAATAGAATGTTCATAGCAGCCTCGGCTGATTTTGCGTCCGTAAAGTATATAAATATGTTATCTGTTTATTATGTAAAATTGAATGAAATCCTTATAATGGTGTTTAAATAAATATAGCTGAATATTAGTTATATGTACCTCTGTTCAAAACGATAATTGTTAATAACTGAAGACAAAAACTTGTTGCCTTGATACTTATTGAAAGTTGAGTCAGCGCACACGAATTATTATTCTTCAATTCATTTGTGTAATTTGGAAGAAATGGCAATTGAGGACAAACAACCATGCAATAACTCAAAACAAGCCATCGCTAAAATGTAAAATGGTTCAATTTGCAAAATGGCGAAAATTAAGTAAAATGTCCAAAACAAAAACTAAATATGAAAATGTGTACGATATGATTGGTACACATAAAGCCAATCAAATACAAACAATAATCAAATCCAACGATGTTTGAAATCCGAATCTTATATTAAAGATAATGACCGGATTTTACATGCATAATTTCATAGTTTCATATACTTTAGTTTAACCTTCGGTACATCATGCGGTATAAGAAAGTAAGTTGTATTATACAGTTAAAATATTTCATGGGAACTAGGTATAAACATATCTTGCTCCTGCATAATTGATAAACAAATCAATACATAGAACAATTTATTTAATGCATTTTAATTTCCGCGCGTTAGACCAGCGATTGGTTTACGTCTTTTGCGAATCAAAACAATTGTTTACATTTTTATTATCACTGAACTCACTGACACGGGACCAAAATCATTTATTATTTGAAACAACAAGCTATTTTGTATGGCCTATTCAGTGTTTTATGAAAATCAAACTTTAATGAGCCGATTAAACTTGACTTTAACACAATATTAGTTTTTATGCCTATCGTATTTACCATTCTAAAGTTTGAATTAGATCAAAATCGAAATGGTTGATCGAATTGGATGCAACATAGTCATCGCTGATCAGAAAGGTGATACCAAGACAGTGTTTTAGCATATATCGTCATTTTTATTTTGAGAGCAAAACTTATTTCGATATATGCATGGAGAAAAATATATATATTTTTATTTTCATTCTAGATCATATTGTTTGAATGGCTAAGAATCTTTATCCGGGTCTCGAACGCGAAAAAGTTGGCACCAGGTGATCTGTATATCCATTACGCCTCTTCCATATCGCGTAACTAATTATATTATTAATAATTATAAATATAGATTGGTCCATTGGTTTTCCGTATATAAAATAGTGGCGTAGATCATAAACTATAAGTGTTTAGGTTAATGTGATGTCATCCTTTTCATAAATAAAGGCTAATATGCATAACCAGTGTACGTTTGGGACTAAAAGTTCATTTAAAAAGAAATGATTTTCATTATTTTATGTCTAAATATCCAAAAATAGCATTTTCAAGTGCAAATATGATAACAATTATGCTGATTGGAATATATGATGGCATTTTTTTCACAAATTGAAAGCGAATAAAGAAAATCGTTTTTGCAGTTTTTTAATAAAAACTAGGAAATTTTCGAAGATTCTTGAAAAGTTCCCAAGTGTGAGCACATAGAGCAATGCCCCAAAGTTCTAAATTTTTGCCCCTTGTAAAGAATTCATTTCTGTATAACGTGCATGTATTTTAAAATCAAAATATTGAAAGCGAAACGAATTATCGAGGTAAACGTATCTTGGATAAGCATATTAGTGTAAAGACGTTGAAAAATATTCATGGTTTGAAGTTTGTTAAATCTTTTATACATAGCTTGGCTATAAAGCTATATATGACATATCAGAAAAGTAAGATATCAATATATACCTAGTTCAATGGCAATTCTAATTAACGATAAAGTATTGTATTTTATTTCGAAATATCCAATGATAGCAAACATTTCAAAAGGCGGAATAATTAACACAATAGCAGAATCAAAAGCACAAAATATATCTTAAAGAGGAGTGGTTGTGATTTATGCATTCTAATATTTATTACAGATTCAATATGACATGTCAACCTGTACATGATAAAATTTTAACTTTATTTACAACATTACAGACCTTCTTTTTTATGTACAATTATGCTTAATTTTATTTTAAAATCCACGCCATAAATACAGGTTGGCAATTTAAACAATATCAATATTATATTATATTATATTATAATGAATACATTCATTACAAAATAAAACTTTTTGTGTAAAAATTGCAATTTATAACACAACATTGGCATAATAATACTAAACCGGCCACAAAAAGATATGCTCTTTTGATTTTATATTGTTATAATTGTAATATTTTATATCATTTGCTTATGCCTTTATAAACTAAGATAGTTTGATTATTCGACTAGAGATTATTTTATGTTTTGCGAATTTCCATCGTATCACATTTGATTAAAAAAATGTTTTTATAACACCAAGTGAAGAAAAAAAGTGCCGAAATTCAAATCGCTTACATAAACACTTATTATCCTCTTATATTTGATTATATTTGATAATTTTAGGTTCTATGTAGACTTTAAACTGTCACTGCATTATGCATTCAAGATGTAAACAACATTCAATAGAACTTTTTAGGCCCCCATGTCTTAGGACCCGGACACACGGGAAACTTTTTTCCAGCTTGTTTATCCTAACAAACCGTTTTTTAAATTGTATTCCATATTGAAAATCTCAAACAAAACTCTTTAAAAAAAACGTAGTGGGCCTTTTGCTGCGTTTTTTTAATTTTCCCATTAGGAATGCATTGAAACTCTCGGTTTATTTTGATAATCAAGCTCGATGAAGCATCCCTTGTGGCCCGAACCTTATATGGTCTCTTAAGGTTTTATGTAGACCATTTTGATTAAATCAATATGAGTAATATTCTATAGAAATATTCTATAGAATCTTAATCATGATGAATTCCACTAGACTAGGTCCATCTCTCTGTACATAGGCAAAGCGGTAAACGGTCAAAAGCTCCCCCCCCCCTCCACCCGGCGAAAATCCCTCCTCACGTAAGTAGGTCTTTATGACGTTATTTTTTGTCCATATCAGAAATAACAGCACAACAACGTGATATCGCGACATCAATGTTACGTCAAATGCAAAACGTCAAGATGACGTCATTTTTACTATAAAACCATATGTAAATAACGATATTATAGGGATACGTCCAACAGTTTATCACTATTAACTAAAAATGATGTCAAGATGAAGTTTTGCATTCGACGTATCGTTGACGTCGCCATATGACGTTGTAGTGACATAATTTTTGTCGGGATGTGAATTGACGCTGTAAGGACCGCATTAAAAACTCAATTGGGTGTAGATGATTTTCGTGGAGGGAGGGATGCTTTGATTGAAAAAATGGTAAAGGGGGGCTTCGCACCGGGGGGTTGAGGTTTGATTGTAGCCTAGATTGCAAGAATTGGGTGGGGCTTTCGGCCGGGTATGGGGCATTTAGCCTAGCCTGTCAATGGGGGGCTTGGGGGTGCTTTGCGCCGGGGGGGGCTTTTGGTCGGGGCGTTGTTTGCCGTAAAACCTGCATACACATATTGATTTAATAAACGTTGCCAAGAACCAGGGACGTCACCAGTAATAACAAATCGACATATACTCTGATATATAATTGGCTATATACATTACTAAAAAGAGCATTTCTTTTTGTGGTAGGTTTATATCAAAAAGCGAATCAATGCGTTATTTAGAAAGGTAACTTATAACACTGGATATTTATAATCACACAAATATAATTTGTATGTACCTTGAAATAATCAAGCACCGTTAATTTGCTTTTATTCATTATTATCACTGGTAATATAATACATGTATGTTATAAATAAATACTTGGGTACGAAACATAAGTGAGATATAACGTAATGGCAATTATCTAAACTCTAATAAAACCTACATACAACAAGATCACTATCATGTTTAAAACTGAGAGACTGCTTTTCTCCCCTAACAAGCCCTGTCCTCCAATGTAGTTCTGGTTAAAATCAAAACAATGCCTAAATGTCCATTGTGTTAAACAATAAGTCACGTCTTCGGTTTTTGTTCATGATAAATACATCACTCAACACGGTTTTTAGAGAAAAAAGCCTTCGTCCGATGTGGCAAGGCCCTATGACTTCAAAAGGTTAAGTTTACAACCAATATAACTTTACCAAAGTAAACAAAAAGTAAACTACCATGCAAACTATGTTGTGATTTAATTCATTGATTCTTTTAAATGGTTCATTCATGAAATGTTATGATGATTCTAAAATGCAACATTTGTCGATTATTGTTGAGTAATCATAATATATAACTGACTTGCAAAAAAAACACATGCAAAGATAGGCATCTGACAATAAGCATACCAACATTCTATCATATAGAACAATAAATTTATCGATCCCCATTTGCTCAACAAATCGACCGACATGTTTTAAGTGTAGCAAAAACGTTCTTTCTAAAGTCTGCATTAAAATACATATATGATAAAAAGTTTGTATTGTGATTGAAAAAAGATAAATAATTAACCTGATAATATGCATTCAATTGGAAATTTATCAACATAGCGGGAATAAATGAGGCAACGAATATCAATGTAATGACTCCGAACATCTTTATACTTTTGATATAAATTGCATTATTCCAAACCTTTTTATTTTGCTGGTTTTCATTCGTTATAGTAGGCTTCGGTTTAATGACGTTTTGTTTTTGTTTATATAACTTAAGCGCAATCATCAAGTATGATATTGTCAGTATACTCAAAAACATAACTAATTCGCCTGTAAGAATAAATCTCGGAACGGCATCTGAATTTTGTCCTGATATTTCTGTATAATATATCATCGCGCAATGCAAGCCACTTGCAATAAATAAAATAACAATTATCAAACATGCTCGTCTAATTGATGAATGAAAGTTGTAGGGTTTATAAACAGCATATACTCTGTTTAAAGCTATTGCACACAATAACTGAAGATAAATGAAAAGTAATATGATCATACTATACATGAACTGAGTCAATGGAAATGTATTGTTAATTTTGAATTCGTCCACGTATTGAGTGAGAAATGGATATTGAGGACACACGATTACGGACATAAAAATATCCACAACAGCCAAGGCTATAATATAAATATCAGTTTCTTGTATTTTCTGTTTTAGTTTTGCATATATCAAAAATATATTGACAGCACCTCCTGTTAATACAAAAAATATAACTGCTGTTATATTCACAAACGTTGGAGCATATGTGTTCGTGTTCAACATCGTTTCAAATTGCGACATGATGCGAAATATTTGTTATATCCACCGTAGAGATATTGACCTTCAATCTTACAGAATGCTGAGTATTGTCATTATAATCTTATTTATGTTTCGGACTTTCTTGTAAGATGATTAAACTATATAGCCAAGTAAATTGCGGACAATTATAGAAGATTCATCTCAAGACGGCTTGTTTTTTTTTTAAAGATTTACTCTCGTAATGGTATCTGAATGGTGTCCACGTTTAGTAAATATTCATTGATTGTGCTAAATTTATTTTGTTTATTGGCTATTTCGTTCATATATTCACTCATACAGTCATTATAAATGAAGATAAATTGCATGTTCAACGCACCAATATTTGATGTCAACTATATATTGCTGTGAATAATGATGAATATTCATACCCCTCCGCATCGTCCTATGTGACACTCTCTATACTGTTTTAAACCATTTAATTCTTAAATGAAACTCATCATACACATAACAGGAAGTTACATTTCTTCATCAGCCTTAGCAACATGACCAAACATGGTAACATGCAAATGCCATCAAATGATATCTTAAAAGCCGTCTGTAATTTTCTAACGTCAAATAATTACACAGTATTATAATCTTGACATTAGCTTCATTTCCTGAAAATCATTAACCTTGATTATTTGGCTAAAAGGTGCGATAATTATTTTAAAAGCCTTCTGTTATTTAATATATTACAGATTATATATCTTTGAAGCTTAAGTGAGGTTTAGTGTCATTTAAATTTTATAAGATGGACTCCCATTTTGATGTATACATATATCATTTTTTTTAACATACAGTAAACGATCTTTATAACTTTGCCACTGCACGCCTGCACGTTTTACACTCCTCGCCCCTACGCTTATTACTCAACGATTAAATTCATCTTTGTCTACGCTTGCACGCCCGCACGCATGCACGCCCACATGCTCGCACGCCTACATGCGTGTATATGAGGATGCAAATCAAAATCATTCACCAATCGGATATAATGCATCGTTTGAGCAGATCCAAAACCAAGACCTTTGCTGTTTTTTTTCTATACCCTAATAAAAAAAGATTAGCTCAAACTCCATTCATATTTTTTCTCCGATATCGAAGTGTTTTGTTATGCTTATAATATGTCAACGAGATACGTTGATAATATCAACCCTATTTCATATATAAATAATAAATAAAACGTGTAAAATGTACCTTCGCTAATCTAATTTGCTGTCAAAGTTTCAAGTTACCCTTTCTCTGATAAAATAATTATGTTGTAGATGTTCAACATTTATCATAACAATTATATCACACACAATAATAGATAACGCAAGAAGAATCCATTTTGAATGGTCTACCAACTTAAGTTTAATATACTAAAGGAATCATTTAGAAGAACATTTATAATCGAAAGCTCACATATACTTTTTCTAAAATGAAATAACATACACATATTTAAAACTTTTTCAAGGACAAGACACATGGGATGAGTTAAATGAATAGGTGTTTAGCAAAATATTGCTTAATTATCACAATATAATTCTTAATATTTGTATTATGCAAAGCATTATAAAGAAGAATCTATACATTCTACAGTTCTATGTTTATTAATCCACGCCCGCACGCTTGCACGCCTGTAGGCCCGCACGCTTAAACACTCCACGCTTAAATCGAAATTTGTCCACGCTAAAATCCTATCGTGCGCACGCCCGCACGCCAGCACGATGCCAAGTTATAAAGCGCGTTTATGTATTATGCTGTATACCCTATAAAGCGTGAATTTCCATATGATATCGTAAAAGACGTACGTAATTTTCCACGTCAAATATTTACACAGTTTTGTAATTTTTGTAAAATCTTCATTTCCTGAAACTCAACATTATTAGTTTTTTTAATAGAAAAATTAGAATAATCATAAAATGAGGTGTAATATCATTCCATTTATTTACATTGAAATACACTTTTATTTCATATATAACATATTCGTAGTCCAATCTTTATTATGCGTTCTATCATCATAATATATTGTCTATACAACGGTGTTTCATACTGTATGTAAGTTAATCAACTTAGAATTAACCAAGCATTGTATAGTATAATTTGAGAATAATTATTTGGAATAATGATCGTCGTTTTGAATAGTGACTTTAAGTGGGCACATCATAACCTGTGTTGTCTTATTTGTTGACATAATGACCGAGAACGTTTTGATATCACCTACTTTGATATCATGTCGTTGTAGTTCAGTAAACCCACTATGAAGAGCACATCACGAGCAGTTCCTAAAAAAAGATGTTTCTCACCACATTCCAGTTGGCTTGGAAACTATGAAAATGATCTCTAGCTTGGATATTTGGGTACTTTGAGGGGGAAGTGGTCAGTTCATAGTTTTACAACTTCGTACATTTTTGGTCAGTCCGTACTTTTTATTTTGGTCAGTTCGTAAAAAGTACGAAGTTAAAGAGTACGAAGTTGTAAAAGTACGAAGTGACCAGAAAGCCTTTGAGGAACCCCTTTTTTTAGATAATTTCTTAATTTTCGTAATATCAAGTGAGATTACTTGTTTCAAATTTGATCATGCATGTAATTGTTTATAATAAATTGTTATTTGCATAACAGCAACATTTAACTTTTCGCAAGCGCAAAAAGTGCTCCTTTTCAGGTACAAACTGGCTAGAAACGGATAAACAGCTCAGCTTGCTTGGAAAAAGTGAACAACTTTTTGCCAATCTCTAATGCTCAAAAAGATGAGTTTGTTGCTGTCCGTATTTATAACAAACATTTAAAAAAGTTTTCGGCGATTTTAACCACTTTTTGAAAAAGGTGTTACGGGGTGCCTTCCATGATGATAACCAATAAACACATTGTAAAACGTTGTAAAATTGCATTTCTATTTGTAATTGCATAGCTCAATAATATGTTTTTATGACTGGTAATGTATTTTAAATGCAACACATAGGGATCCAACCACCTTATATGAATGCAATAGATACAAGACGCTGCACGGAAAGTACCATGGGATGGTCCTCAATCATATTATTGTTATGTTTTTGAAAATAACACTAAACACTAAGTAATCCTGTTTGGAACGGAATTGGATGCCTTACTCTCCGATGTTCTCAACCTTAAACCTATCCTTAACATTAACGGTAAAAAAAGCTGGAAATCCTTAAAGATAATAATTCATTATAAAATGTTATTTTATGTCTCATTCGATGTTCATCACTTGTTGATGAAATCACGAACATTGACGGGTCTTTGATAAACCATCGTTTTCCTACAATTCAATGTCAACGATTGCAAATTCAGATATGGTTGGAATAAGATATTATTTTAGATCCTACTCATTTGGTGCCGTCAAAACATAAAACAAAAATTATGGATTATGGTTAGGAAGGGTATGGGACTCATACTTTTAATCTATATTCAACATTAAATTCACCTTAAAAATTGCATGTTAAAAGACGATTTTATATATAAGTATATAATTTGGTGTATTTCGTAATTATGCCAAGCTAGATGCATATGAATTTAGTTGTACATTGTAAGGCGCTTTGTGTTTGCTACTATTGTGAGCGCGGTAAAAATATGTTAATAAAAATAATGAAATTAAGGGCTAATTTAGCTTTAATGATGTGACGAGCTCAATAAGTGCTGTTCACTTTTTTTTAAAGCGAGAGCTATCTTATCATTACAGATAAAAATCAAATATCGTTAATACAATTCTATCATGGAAATGGGATAATAATATATCCAGCTCATTAGGTGCTGTTGACTTATTGATGAATTCACGAACCGTGACGGGGCCTTGGAATGAGCCGGAAAATGGGATGTATTCGTGAATCGAAAATTACCTCGGTACAGATGAATATTTCATGCGATGTTTTGCACCATCTAATTCAATGTTAGAGTGCATTAAATATAAACCCATTGTACCGCCACCATATTCATTTTGTATTCGGAGAAAACAAGTATTTCCACATAAATAAAAACATGAGTGTACCGTCCATATATATCCACTTATTATTGGAACTTATTATAAACTTCAATTCAGCCGAAAATATAATGTTAAGAAATGCATTTTAGCACCATTTTATTTAGTTGATTTTTAAACATTTAGTCGAATTAAACGGTAAACATGCGGCCTTCAAAATTTGTTGCTTCGATATTTCCTTATCAGTATCAATAGCTTTGATTTTATATCAATTGTTTAGCCAATTCAAACCGTCTTAAGATTATGATTTGTATTTGTTAAAAATGTTTTTGAAAAACGAAGAATGAATAAACTGTGTACTTTTTTTCAATCAATTATATAATATATGCTTAGCCTTGTGAAACGTGTGTGTATAGAAATTTGCACCGGTTCCAGTCGACCCATTACTGAACTGTATCCATCCTGATTTATTAATGACTGTCATTAACAACGCATAATTCAGAGCAATACCCTCACCAACTTTTCTAAATGAATTCCTGCATTCAACAGATTCAATGAGGGGCAGCCATATTTCACCATGGCATCTCCATAACAAATACAGCTGTAACTAACGACAACAAACCCCGGTTTTTCCTTTTGTGAAGACGCAATTCATTTGAAGGGTCCGGAAAGTTAAAATAAACAGTTATTGCATCATTTTCTTTAATTGAATAAATCAAAATCAAATAAGATTAATAATTATTTTATTCGGTTTGATACAACAACTGAACAAGTAAGTGAAGTTAATTTCCATATAGATTTCAACGCTGAGTTGGCTGGCTCAAAAACTCATGACCTTGCATTTAAATACTAACCGACTTTTTTTCGCAAAATAAAACATATCCAATAAATTGTTGGTTAAAAGGTTGTTAACCTTTCGCATTATGAGTAATGTGCCTAATTACTTGAGGTTGATGTATTAAAATAACTTACTATTTGGTGAGTTTTTCATGTAGTCGCACTGAATATCAACCCTAGCCTCGTAATTTAAAATCACATCACACCCGATTTCATAAGGAGTAATTACCTTTAAAAGAGCACATATTCATATAAGAAAATAGACTCCAAATAAACTACATTTTATACCATATTTCCCTCATAAGTTATCATAATTGAACCTTTATTGTATCTAAATACTTAATCTTAAGAAGAGTACCTCACGAGCTGTTCCTCACAAAAGCTGTTCCCCAGCAAATCCTAGCTGGCTTGGAGATTTTGAGGAAATTCGTTCTAGCTTGGAGATTTTAGCAATTCGAGGAACACCTCTTTTGATCATTTCTTTATGTTGTGATAATTAATGAGAATAATTAACTGCAAATTGATCGTAATTGCTTGCTATTGTCTCATAACCTGATATTTGTTATTGATGATAGGTGATTAAGTTATTTTCAACAGTTTAATTTTCGCAACAGGTGTTCCTTTTCTGCTCCAAGCTGGCTAGAAAAGGAAGAACAGCTCAGCTGGCTTGGAAAAAGGGAACACCTTTTTGCAACATGTTAATGTTCAAACAGGACTAATTTGTTGTTGTTCATCTTTGTAAAGTTGTTTTAAGGTGATTTAACAACTTTTTGAAAAATGTGTCGTGGGGTGCCATTCTCTTAAGGGAATTTTCTATGAAGGCATTTGCGTCTTGCTTCAGAATTCAAAATGGCCGAACAACAACAACCCGCTGGTGGCACTACCGTCGTCATCAACCAAACTATGAACATGTCCGGCGGAAACAGTAAGTTTAATTAAACTATTAATCCGTTTAAAACAACTTTGTTTTATGAAGTTTTTTTGATGGGATAAGATTTTTTTTAATAGTTTAGTCGAAAACTAGTTGAACCCATATTAACCTCCACTTTTGACAAATCAGTAAAATACTATTATGGTGCTTCAGCGGGACTTTGCGTCTGCGGAATTTGAATTGGTATAAAACATAGTAATCCCTGCGGAATAAATACCGCTGGGTCTACTATGTTTTATACCAATTTAAGACGAAGACGCAAAGTCCCGCTGAACGCACAATTACTGATTGATTGGAGATATGTTTTGGATAAGATTTTACCATTCCCGACAAAGAAAACAATAATTCACTGAAAAGGAAGTGATGCGGTCATTTAAAAAGTTTAGTTTTGGAGGACAAAAATGAAATACATAATTTATTTATAGTTTTCCTAATTCTAATATTCTTGCGCGTGAGTGCGTGGGGGGAATTTAAAGTGGTTTCTCATTTTTTAGCGGCGGCACCTCAGAACATCACTGAATGGAGCACAGGAGTCTGTGGCTGCTTCGAAGACTGTGGATCATGTAAGTTTTAAGATGTTGTGGTCATTTATGATTAATTTGATTACTGCAAAAAGAAAATAGAGTATACTGGAAGCACTGGTTGATGTTTTCGGATTCCTTGTATTTCTTTGCTTAGTAATGTAATTGTCGAGTGCAGTACGAACTTTTACTGCCCCTGACCTTTGATCCTGTGCGTCTTTACCATGCATTAATATAATACATAATTTGCAGGCATCTGTAGTTAGCATTATGCATACCATATAGGAGATGGAATGCGCTGGCTAAATATCCTTGTTTGCTTGCATTTTTATATTTACTTGATATAGTCATTTATGTTTCGATTTTAAATGGCATCTGAGGCTATTTCTGCATGACACGTATTTCGTATAATGCATAGGGCCTGTATGGTGTATGATGTATCCCTGTTTGCCGCACTGTCACATTTAATCTATATGTTTATTTTTATTTCTATATTTGAAGGCATCTGGGGTTACTTTTGCATGACGTGTATGTTGTGCGATGTCTCGCGTAAGCTGGGCGAGTGTCCCTGTTTGCCACATTGCATCCCTGGATCTCTGGTTCCCTTGAGGACCAAGCTGAGGACGCTCTATGGCATTCGGGTATGTATAAAACTTTGACGGATATTTGTCGGATATTTTGTCTTCTAAAGTGCTTTAATAAACTGTACAGTTTTAAATGTGGAAAGGTCGAACGAAACCTGCTAGGCAAGATGTCCCTCCAAACATCGAGAAGACGCTCTAATTTTTATTTTTATTTGCTCTTATTTATATGTAAATAAACGGACATTATATGTGGACGTAGAAAGGACGTTGCATCGACATCGCGTCTTAGTCGGGCGTTAGAAGGCCATTTCAGTCAAGACATCATGCAAGGAAATCTCATTTAATTTGTTGGCCCTTGACGATTTTTTAAAACATTTTTTGCTATTATGCAGATACCATACAGTCACATGTTATTTGTGTTTTTTTCTACTTTTAGGGTTCAATCCTTTGCGATTTCTGCATCCTGTCCTACTGTGGTCCGCTCGCCATCTGCCAGATGGACCGAGAACTGAAAAACCGAGGTTGTCAGCTCTAAGATATGCGCAAATGGATATGCATCCGGTACCCAGCACCTCTAACCTTTCGTAAATGCCATATTCTCAATGTTAGAGGTGATGTCTAGTCGGAGGATGTATAAGTAGTTACGATGCCGTTGTTAAACTTGTTTCGATGTTTAGTAACCTTGGGCTATATTCATGAAAAATCTTACATATCTGAGCATGCTTAGATCCCAAGATTCGGGATCTAAGCATAAAATTTAAGTTTTTGCTTGAACTGAGAATTTCAGGACAGGTTCTGACCAGTCTTACATATCTAAAGTCAAAGTACATGTAATGATTACCTGACAACGTCTTTGAACCTTATTATTTCCTTTATTTTCTATGCATTTTTTTTTCAATTTTTCTGCAGCATATGCAAATTTTAAAACGCGGGCTTTTTGCCAATTTTCGTACAAATAATTAAATTTCAAGCATATGAAAAATAATAAAAATGATTTTTCAGGATTTTTTCTTGATTTTGATGCATAGATTACCCTGTTCTCCCTTTTTCCTTTGACATATGTAAAGTTTTTGGACCAATGTTTGACACTTTTCCCGAACGAATTTGACCATTTCTGTCAGGTTTTCTCAAAATTATTTGGATTAAGAGGGATGTCGACATGGGTTCCAGGGTCGTTATTGTGCACCCCAGAACCGAATTCTCAAAATTTGCAGCAAACGAGCTATGTTCTAACCGGAAAAATGGCACTTTTTTAAAAGTTCACACTCAGACAGTGTTTTTCAGCTTGTGTTAACATAAATCAAGCAAATTCAAGAGTAACTAGATGCAAAAAAAAAATCATAATAGAACTTAACCGTGAATTGTTCGGTGATAATTTATCACTCTTTTTTATTTTTATAAAATGTTTGACTGTGATAATAAAAATTCATGCCAAATGTTTTTTTCAATGTTTGATAGATGACACATTTAACTGAATTTGGGGAAAATAGAAAGTGTACATATAATTTTAATGTCAATCCAATCGGGACCTACGCGTTTACATTATTTATTGATGTACTGTGTACTGTTAATATTTATTTAATGCTTTATAAAATAAGGGCTATGCATACACAATAGGGTCTCCCATAACTGAATATTTATTTCACAGAATTATGACTCATGCATATCAGCTTCAGGAATAGTCTTAGTTATACTCGATAGCAAGCCTAATTGGACAATGTATATATCTTATTTTTGAAAAATCATTATAAAGTAAACGTTATAATAATAAAGCATGGAACAATGTATGATGTGACATCAATTTTATCACATGAATACAAGTAGACTTTATCATTATATTACATATCTACTTTACGTGTTAGTTTTAAACCAAAAACTGTCAAGCTCAACAAAAAAAACAGGGTGTCAGTTTACTCTCGAGTGCACTCACGTAAGTTTAGTTTCATGAACAGCTCTAAGACCAGCAGCTGTAACTTACGCAAGTGCACCCCACGAAGTACACTTCACAATTCTAATTTCAATCCTGAGACTTAGATGTAAGATTATTCATGAATATAGCCCCAGCAAAAGGTATTGTTTTGGACAAATCGTGTGAATGGGATATATATGGTTGAACTAAAACTACTTAAAATTCATTAGTTTGTACCCAACCAACATAAATTAAGTGTGATATCATCAAATGAGAAAATGTTAATTTTATAGAAGTATTTTCCCCACTTCCCAAGCGTTTAACTTGTCCGTCTGCCTTAAACAAGCCTAGAACAGCAAATATTCAGAGTTTTCAACAAAAACAATAATATTTTGTTCAAGAATTGTTTTTAAAGAATACAACACGCGTGATGTTTTTTTTTTTTTTTTTTTTTTTTT
>LQRL01161039.1:4822-15423 GCA_001703475.1 Hydroides elegans
GCATGCGCCGGGTGATTTATATGGTAAATCCGCGCCTGAGAGTTTTAAATAGAGCATATAACCCTCCATTCTAAAGTTCTAGCCTGTCGAAGTTCATTTTTCGAACATCGCAAAGTTGACCAAATTTGGACAAAAATGTGAACATTTAAAGAACCTTAAAGGTTCATTTACACATCCAACGTTTTCCATATAGCCTACGCGCGCATAACACAAGTTTATTGCCTTATCTTATAGCCTGTGCAAGAACAAAATGACAGACTTTTTGACTGTTCAAATCTTTGCTCGTAGGCTACCAACCTTTAGGGTTTTGGCCCGTCCCACGCTTCTGAAGTGATGGGTGTAAAAAGACATCGACACAAGTGTGCACACGCATATATATATAAATATATAATGGAGTCCCCAGTTTCATAGTCATTCTGTGTCATCTTTGAATACCAAGGCATCGTGGCACACATCTTATCATACTCGTAAAGCAAATACAGGAAGCAAAGAAATCGTAAATGAGCGAAATTGACATGTTTTGTACAAACCAAAATTGCATCTCAACATATTAAAATACTATTTTTGAAATTGAAAACGTACCATATCCATAGGGTTAGCGATTTTCGCCATAATGTCTATCGATTTCTATTTTTTATCCCTGCAATATTTAATAAAAACTATTTTTAAAACCCAAAAATCCAACCAGGTCCATTTGTTTTCCCTAGAGATGTGTCGCCATTTTTTCTCCTTGGAAAAAAAATCAATAGAATGCGCAGTTAATGTTAGAGGTTTGGTTTGATAATAGAGATCTTTGTGTTAATAATCCCTGGGATTATTATTATAAAAGGGATGAGAATCAGAAACTCAACTTCGAAAATATATAAACAAAGGTGCAATGGGAAATTCCCGAAAGACCAAAATAGACATTCAATATGGCCAACAATGACAGCTCATTTTGGAGAGAAGAATTTATTAATTATTTAGATAATTTTGAAGATGAAAACATTCCTGAAATGCAAGAAATTTACGATGATTGCATATCAGATGATGAAGAGGTAGGATAAAACATTTGTTTATTAATAATGTTATATTCACATATTATCCCCCATATGGTTTACATGTTTTAAAGTCTTTCATTCATGAATGCCATAGAATGTTATATTAGAGCGTATTTGGAAAGCCTTAATATCATTTAAATTGTAATGTATATTGTTCAATTTGGAAAGAATATAAATTGACGCATGTCCACAAAGTAAAAAAAATGTCCACTAAGTGGTAATTCGTGTATGCGTTACCAGTATCCCAAGTATGATTGGATGATTTCATAGTTTCACAGACTGAAACCATTTACCTTTTTTTTTCAAATTAACGTTAATATAGCATGTTATTTATAATTTTCTTATATTTTTCATTATAATATTTTCTCATCATATCATAAATTTCAGGTGGCAAATGCAAGCACCACTTCAACACCAAAGATATACTAATTCCCGATATGTCCTGCTATGTTCAAATCTGTGTCAGGGTTTCGAGGGCACATAAGCAAAAAACATCATAGAAACATAGCAAAAGGTAAATCGAAAGAAATGTAATAGCTAAAAAGTTTGTTGATCATAAATATGGCTCATTGCCTGTTTCACTTTATGCAAATATAAACAATTAGAAACAATTATAACATTTGCAAATGTGGGACAGGGGAAGGATTTTCATTTTTATGGTTCATAAATTCTCGAATCCATGTCCTGAATGAATGACATTCATACAACTGAATGAATGATTATTCAGTTGTATTTAATCGAAACAGCGAACTAGGGAGAATCTGTGTATAAGTTTATTCGACGATATCATTTTTTCCTCATTAGAATATGTTTTGTTTAACTAAGGAATGATTGAAAGAAGACAAAAGAAGAGCATATGATGTGTGATATTTTATTCTTTCCAGTTTAATCGTATTTTATTGAAACAACATAATAACATAATAAACAACATAATAAATTATAAAACAATAAATAATAGCATATACTATAAGCCATGAGTACTCTACGAGACTCTACTACCGACTATCAATAATAAAATATGATAATAAAATATAATTTCTCATCTTATATTATTTCAGCATCTGAACAAATTGCTAGGGAGACACCACGTCAAAAAGAAGACAACCATCCATATATTTTGATGAGCAAGGCCGAATTTACGGACATTTTCAAGAAATGTGCTATTCAATCAATGGACAATATTTAAAAAAAACACAACAAAACTAAACATTTTTCACGATTCGGTAAAGCCATTATAGATTGTATTTCTCTTTGTAAATGTAGCGAGAGTATCAATGCAATAACAAAATGTTTATGTGACAATTTTATGATTTATTTAAATCACCTGTATTAACACCGTACGACCGAGAGATTTTTTTCGCTAAAGTACATGAAATCAAAACAAACGAAAAATTACAACAACAATTTCTTCAGAGCCTTGGATTAGAGCAATTACAACGTGTCAACAATATGTTTTATCAAAACCTGTTAAGGGAAATAGTATAGTCTATGTTGGCTCCTATGATCATTATTGATGAGAAAGAATTCGTGAAAAAGGTTTTGAAAACATACATCAACTGAACAGGAAAATTTGTATTACATAGCTGGATTTATTGTAAGAAAAATTAAAGTAAATATAGAGAAATTGTGGTGTCTAAGGGGCAAAGAGAGTATCTTGAGTTTTATGACAAAGAGTGGGGAGGAAGCTAGTGGTTCGAAAGCGTTAAATCATGGACCAAGGCCTTAGACCGAGGAGGGTTACAATATCCATCGATGAATTTCTATTTGATGATCAGGGAAATAGATTCGATTGTGTCAACTAAATTATATGAAGAAACATTAACTTCTAACCCTCTGATTAAATCTAAAACAAAAGACATAATTTTTGACTCATATATTGTGAATTATCATTTGGGGGAAATTTTGAAGCAAGCAGGCAGCTCAGATGTTGAAGGGAAACTGTTCATGAAGTACATAATTGATGTTTTTAAACTTAATATGATTCGCAATCGCTCGAAATGTTAGGCAAAGAGCAACATCAAAACATAAACTGTCATCGTCTTTCAGGAAATCATTACAAAAATAAACTTAATGAAATATGAAAGGCTGCGTTTGGTTTAATCTATGTGAGCACGTTTCAACTTTGGGCATAATCGCAAGCCCTATGCTGTTGATTCATTACGAGTTTCGTACAAACTTCACAAACAGAAAAGGCGAAAATGCAAATATGCATGCAGCTTAAATTCTGAGCGTTTCATAAATGACGACTGTTATTCTGTGATTTTGAATTACTGAAACAGTTTCTTGTTGTTTTCAACAGATAATGTACAAGTAACGAGATCGGTCAAATGGGGTTTTTGAATTTTAATTACTGAAACAGTTTCGTGTTGCTTTCAACATATGAGAAGGGTCTTATATAAAGTACAAGTACCGAGATGGACATGTTCGCCATAAAGGTGGAGATGGACGCAATGTCAATAATGTCATGTATTGTGAAAAGGCCTTCGAGACACTGGCGTATCATCTAATATTATTTCATCATTGTATATTGTATTTCCAAACTTTGGAAGAAGGGCCTGAGTGTTTACTGATCAAATCGTATTTATTGAATGCTTTGCCCCGTAAACTGTTGGGTTATCATTGCCTCCACCTTTATGACGAACATGCCCAAACATTTGCTCAAGGGGGTCTTGATTAAAATGTGATGTTAATACGAATTTAGCGCCTTTTTGTACCATAAACTGCACACAATTAATAATTGATTTAGTGGTTATTGTAAAAAAAACCTTTGAGCGTTTGATGACTGAGTTGCATTTTCGCCCTTTCTGCTTGTGAATAAACCCCCTGCCTCTGTTCGACATTTGCTTCCCACTCATTAAAATATTCTAAGAATACATTTTCTAACCAATGAAACCGTTCATCATTTAAATCGGAAAATACATTTAAGTTTGGATTTCTAACTGCATATGATTCACCAATCAATTTTGTGTTCATGATGTCAAACCATTTGTTAACCATATCTATGAATTGACAAGTTGCCCTAACTCTATCGCCATAACAAAGTTTTAACGCACGTGAAACGGTATCACTTAATACATCTAAATGAGCACGTTTCAACTTTGGGCATAATCGTAAGCCCTTTGGTGTAAATTCACTATGATTTTCATACAAACTAACAATGTGCATCCAAGATATATCCTGAGTGTTCCATAAATGACGACTGTGATAATGTGAATTCGAATTACTGAAACAGTTTCTTGTTGTTTTCAACAGATGAGGAGGGTCTGGTATAAAGTACAAGTAACGAGATAGGCCAAATGGATTTTTTGTTCGATAACATTTTTTATTATTAAATTCATGCATTTCGAAAAACCTTCTGTTCGGGGAGGCTCCGTCACACCATATATATAGCGCCTTAAGTCCAACAATGATTTCAATTATAATATCTCCACACCTTCCCATAATATGGGATACAAAAAATCTGCAGTGACACCACATGTCGTAAAAGATGCGATTTGATATTTCAAATTGCTAGTTATACCTCTTACCATGAGCACCAATAGATATTTGGCTAACTCTGGTTTAGAACTGTTTACATTTTGTTCAAGTACAGCAAGCTCATTTGACACATTGTTTAATTTCATAAAACCTATAAGTTCTCCCGTATGCTTGTCATAAACTAGGTCGGACTTAATTCGAACTTCGTCCTGTAATAGACCAACACAGGTTGTATGCTCTTGGTCGTATAAATTGTTTTGAAGACTTAAATTGACTAGCTGCTGTAAAACTTTATCGTTAAAACCAAGACTACTTTCTGTGTAATGGGTGTAATCGAACAATGTTCTCGTACTTGGTAATGGCAAGAATGCTCGAACTCCTTCATAGGCAGAACTAGATTTGTTTTTTTTTAATAAACACCAACGAATTTCTACAGGGTGCCAACGCATGCTCGTTTTATCTTTTAACTTGTTATACTTAAGTTGTTCATTAAAAAAAAATCCTGAAAAGAGCCTTTCTCAAAAGTTAATATCATATCATTCTGTAATTCATTTACCATATTAGATATTGCGATAGTGTCTATACACGAGAGATCAACAGAGTCCCTTTCAATTACTTTTCTTGCTTCCCTTTGGAAAAATTCAATGGTCTCTTCTCATTGATAATTTTTTCTGTTTAATTTAACATTTTCTTTCGACAGGGCATTAAATTTTTCTATTTTTTTTTGCGGAGTACTGAGCAATTTAAATTGAGATTCCCTTTCACTCTTAACAGTTAGTGAATCACTTTTTCGGTTTTGTCGACACTGTCACGATTCATATAGAGTACAAGCATTCTTTATTTCTAAACCCCATTTCTTGTATGATTTGCTTAGGTCATTGCAAAATTAAGAAAATTCAGGAAAAAAGAATTGTTAATTGTCGCCAAGATTGTGTCTCAAGGTTTTCTAAATCTAATTTTGCCTACTTTTGGCTTTTTCTTAACTCGAATACTGCAACGCACTCTAAATTGGACTACCAAAATATTTCCTTCAAAGCTTCAGTGTCAGTGAAGCATGTAAAACTCTACATTGGCTACCTGTTGAACAGATGGTCATTTTCAAAATTAACACTCAAGTGTACAAGGCTTTAAACGATTCGGCTCCTAAGTATGTATCGAGTTTGCAGAATATCAAGGACTCTCGTCGGACGCTCCGTTCGTCGGACTATTAGAACAGCAAAAAGCCAACATGAAATTCGGCAAAAGAGCGTTTTCCATTGCTGGTCCAAGAGAAAAGAATAAGCTTCCTGTACACATACGGATCGCAAAATTGCTCATGTCTTTCAGAAAGCAACTCAAGACTCATTTGTTTCCACTTGGATATGAAATTATTTAAACTGTGATAAAAAACGCAACTAAGTATTGGCGTATTGTAATATACTTTTTATCAAGTATATTTTAGTATTCTATAAACTGTTGTGCTAAGTGCTAGGCTACATAAGTGCATTACAAGAGCCCATTATAAAAAAATGATAATAATAAAAAAGTTCCTAGACGCAATCTTTATTTATTAGCAATATCGCGCTTGGTGGCTGGGTTTGTTTTTAAGATCAGAGTCCGGATCTGCTTGACCAGATCGGGAGTAGCCGTGGGATATCTTCAATAAATCATGCTTTTTTATCATGTTCAAAATTGCACTTTTTCTTTCTTTTCCGTGTCCGTTGTTAACATTATTAACAGTATTTGAGTAACATCAAATCATCTCTATTGAGTGGTCTTATGATCTTTGAAACACACGATCCAGATTTCAAAAGGCACAAAATGGTACCCTCAAGTTTTTCGTCAATTTTATGTCTTGGCACTGTCAAGCATGGAAACGGCTATAATAAAAAATATAAGAGCCCACGCATATTATTGTAATAGGGATTTTATTGGTATCACACCTTGCTTTGTCTGCACAGCACAATAGAAGTGTAACAAATTAAACTGAACACCTCTTGTATAATTTAATTTAGCTGCCATATTCGGTGCTAACAATTATCAATCACCAAAATAGCTACAGCACCGGATGCAAGTATCAAATAACGAGACCGTTGTGAACCCTAGGAAGCAGCTGAAAAACATACTGAGATCCGATGTGAGCACATCAAAATATAGGCAAGCAGAATCATATTGATCATAATTATTATGATTCAGAATCAATTTGAAGATAACATTCAATTTATAATAGCAAACATATGATAAAGTTTTAATAGTTAAGAAAATCCATTAAGAGAAGAAGTAAACCAAATACGGTTTGAGCATAATTAAAATTCAATCAAGTTCACTGCAACAAGAAAAATATGCCTAAACGCATATATATTATTCTAGATTCAAAATGTGAATAGATGGCTTGCAGTAATACGTTAAGGTCTTTTCATTTCATATACTTTCTCTTGAAAGAGTCAAATGGATAGTTTAAAGCCTAAAAAATATTAACACAATATAATGAAATCTAAAATGTGTTTTACAAAAAACAAAATATGCACATAAAAATGAATCAATAAGGTTTATCTGACTTTTTTAAACTGAAGATTTAGTAATTGATATTTTTCTAGATTGCTGTTTCTATAATTGTAGTAGCTATATAAGATATCAGCATTGTGCTCGTACGTTTAAAGGTATAAATGATATCAGATCATGAAATTGAAAGTTATTTCAATGTCAGATCATAATAAAGTGCAATTTATCCATACCACATTTTCAAACATAAACGTATACTAGAAATATATGAATAAAAACTAAGTAAGATGCTTTTAAAGAGATATTTCTTTATTTTCAGGTTGGTAAGTTTGAAGTTCTATGTAATGAAAGTGTGTTTGAGAATTTTGTGCAAAAAAATTAAAAGTCTTGAAGATATTTTTTTATATATAAAGATAAAAGTATGTTCAAACATCAACAACAAGTTTTATCATCCCCTTCTCCACACGAATGGTCATTCTAAATTCGAATCAAAGTTTTCATTTTATCATGGTTTAAAATAGTATTTTACTCAAAAATACAATGATTATATGATTTTATTTCATTATTGTTTGATATACGTAGTTGAACTCTTCTTTTAAAACAACTACAAAATCTTAGAATCTTTTATATGAGTTGGGAGGTCGTTCCATCATTCACGATTTGTCGACACTCGTGTAGAGTAGAAGTTATTTTAGCCTTGTATTATATTGATATTTACATTTGTTTTATTATAAACAAATTATGCTGAATATGTGTTGATAGAATACACGTTTGCATCTCAGTAAGATATTTGAGCTTAAGTATATTGAACAGTTTAAATATAAAAATGGTATGATCTTGAATCAATCATTTTTCCAGTTATCGTTATAACTCGAGTTTGTAGTAGTTCTAGATTATGTGTTACCCATATACCATTGCAATACATTTAGTAAGGTAAAATAAGGACATCATAATCAACCCTATTTATACATAACACCGACTGATTTCTTTATTTATTTATTGTATCCATATCCTTTTTTGAACAATCATATTGAAATGATAGGATAAATAGACAAAGACATTAGTTTATTTAGTATAGCGTTTTTAAATGTAAAGCATCTAGGTTAATATTAGTTACACTTCTTTTGTTTCTATTGAATACTATATAATTAAATTTGGGTATATTGAACGATAATTAATCTATTTTGAAAATTTGAACTTTTAATAAAAGTAATAGCATATCCATGATTTACCATTATGATAATCAAATTTGAAATTTTAATAACTAACTTTATGTTCATGATTTTTTTTTTCAAAGATGTTAAATTCTCCCTGAAGTAAAAACAATAGTTCACAAAAATAGGGGGTGCATATGCTGTATATATGGTAGATTAACTTTTAAGGAGGCACACATGCCACATGTCCCCCTGTCGACCTGTTTACCTGTCTATCTGTCGATCCTGTCTACCTGTCGATGATGTCGACCAGTGTATACGCATATTACTCATTCACTCATAACAAAACTATAGAGAGTTTGGGCAACTTAGGGAATTCCGGTGGAATGACGTCAAAATGACGTAAAGAAACCAGTAACAAACAATGTGATTGGTTATATTTGGGGAATCCAGGCTACTAGCGCAACAAATTTTATATTTGCACAAACTCTAATGTCGTAACTTGTCATATTATTGTGCATAAAAGTGAGGGAATTAGGAAGTCGTCCTCTTTTCTTTTTATTAGGGTGTCTTTTTTGCTTCTTAATTGTTATCTGGAAAAATGAATATAGGTATGAGAGAGAGTTTATGCGGAAATGTATTTTCGAGATATTTTTGAAAGTCGACCACCTTCATTTTCTCTTCTACTTCCAGTTTCAGTGCAGTCCTTTTTTCGAGTATCACGCACATCATACGTTTGGTGCATAACACAAACAAGCACATATATTTGAGCTTCTGTACATGATGCAACTCTGGCTTGAAGAGAGTTCCACAGCCTGGAAGATAACTCGGTGAGGAAATGGTACTAAGCAGTCGTAGTTGTAGACGCGTACTATGGTAGGGCGTATAATGGCTGGTGACTTGATGTTTACTATTCCGTGCTTTGCCTTTTTAATTGCTTAAGCATTGCAGATACACCAGATACACTGATCGTTTGTCGGTGAATGGACTTTGTTTATTCGGCATTGTTTGTTTATATCTCTTCTGGTTTGTTTAAACTGTTCCAGATATACATTCAGTCAAACAAATTATTCTGCCCAACCTTTTTATGTTTATTTGCATGACACAACATCCCTCCCCTGTTGATTATAAAGAGCGTTTTATTTGCGAGTGAAAACGCGATAGACACCGGAAGTTTTTAGTTTCATTTAACTGGTTTCCAGATCTTTTATGAAAAGCCAAATGTAGAAAAATCGCCCTTATCCTCTATAAAATCTTACCAAATTCAAAAATGACGAACGACAGGTAACATTGATAATTCTTTCCTAATTATATCACGATAATATTCTGCCATATCGTTTCCATTGCATAGAATTCGGAGCGGGAGACTGAGCGATAATAGGGGGACGGTTCGTTGTGTAATTTTTAGTCCCTCAAACTCAGTGTTTGGGATCTTATAGAGTTGTAATGTCCGTTTGTCGATCGGAGTGAAAATAACACCATCATAAATCGTACCCTGTTAGGCCCCAACCCAAAAGTTTGGGGCCTACGAGGTTAAGAAGGTGTTTCGTTTCGATAGGTCTTTTCAGCCAAAGTTGAAATAACGCATTATCTGACATTCCAAAGCTCACTGTTACATATACACTGTTATATGATCATTTGACATTGTTTCATAGAGAGATAAACTAAAACTTGTGGGTTAGAACTTATATTAAATGTCTTTAAATATGATGAGCTATTATCGAAATTAGAAATTTCATCAATTCAATAAACTTCAAGCCATAATCAATTATTTACATATCATACATGTCTAATTTGATAAATTATGATAAAAAAGACTGCATAACAAAAGGGAAACTATTTAATGATATGATTTATTGAAGATAAATACTTCGTGCGAAATTAATCTTTCCAACGAATCATCGTTTAATTATGTTGAAAGTTGTTTTGTTCAATACTGAATAATAATCATGAATACAAACGGGTTGATAATGACTCCTTTCAATCCCCTCTCTTCGCGCGCATTCAGTTTGAAAGCTGTCAATTCCTTCATATCTCATTTACTTCTAAAAAACTCAAAATCTAGCCGAAAATACCTCGCTGCTCTCGTATAGAGTTGGGGTATCTGTATATCTGTTTGTCATTGCTTTCTTGTACGGGCCAGAACTTTTGAACGGAAGGTCATAGAGACTTGGTAATTGACTTAAATGAATTTTTTGGTGTATTGATGTGCCTTTTTACAGTTTCGACCAAATTCAGTCACCGGAAATGGCCGAATTCGATCAATCTGATTGGTCACTTATATTTACCTGCTTAAGAACAAAATTCGATGACGTTCTTGAGAAACAAATTATACAATGAACAGGCATTGACCTTCAAAACCTTAAACAGTTTTGGATATGTAATACGTTTATGGGCCCACATTGACACATTACAAAAAAAAAAAAAAAAAAAAAAAAATATGACACGA
>LQRL01161039.1:15693-28355 GCA_001703475.1 Hydroides elegans
TCGACGGGCGGAATTTGAAAAAAAATCGAGCGGAACGCGCACGTTACGTATACGTCACACACACAAGTGTCTGCCCGTAGACTGCACGTAGGCAGCCCGCAGAAGAAAACGTGTATGCAAGTTTTTTGCTGCTTGCGCCCTAGGCCCACAGAAACGCGGACAGCCCGCATGAAGCACGCAAAGGGCGCGCACGGTGTGTCCCGTACTTAAAATGCTTGAAAGCTACGTGCTCTGTGGGGCTGCTGCGAGGTGTAAGACTAGCTTTAGATGTGCTTAATCTCCGCGTTGTGCCTATAGGGCATGCCCATAAGAAATGTTGGTTTATTTGTTAAATATTATCGTAGTACTATTGAGTAAAAATGAATTTATATTGCCATATCTTAATCGCCCATATTTAAAAGGAATGTCCACAATGCCTATGCTCAATTAAGTTTCAGTCGGGTCGTTCCGTCGGAGCAATTTTATGAAGAGATGATTCACAATGCAGCCGCATACAATAGGAAAATTTCTCATGAAACAAAAATGAGGCTACCCTTCCTCGATTCGCAGACCGGCGTTGCTCAAAAGCACACGATGTTATTCATGCCCTACCAGAGTCGCCAACCGGGTAAATGCCTTTTCTATGCCTTACTTATTCATGTTTCTATGAAATGGACAACAACACTTATTGATAAAGATAATCAGAAAAAAACCTCTTATTGAGTATATTGACGGAAAGTAAATTATTATATTTTTAATTTCGTATACACCAGGAAGTATATTGAAATATTATCTTTTTCTGATGTGACACAGTTATAAACTCGATTGAGTCTTCATGAATATACTATTTGCTTAACAATAAATTATTTCAAATATCCATATACCCCCAACCCCCATCCCCCTATTCAACGGAGAAAATGTATTTCAATTTCAAATATACAATTTTAAAAGGTGTGCGACGAGGCCAATTGTACACATACCCTGCAAAACGCTGGAAGAAAAAGAAAAGATCCGTTACAATCACCGAGGTTCAAGCAGCCAAGGATGGGGATACTGAAATAGGAGATTCAGGAACGAACAAGGGTAACTAAAATAAATTTTAAAATTGTCATCCATATAGCATAAGTGCTTAAATTCAAAATATGATCATACCCTAAATAAAATTGATGATTGAAAATATGGGCGTATGGATAAAACTATTGAAAATTATTTTTAAGGTCTTATAAAATGCATTTTATGACTGACAAGTTCTTTGATTAATTGTAGATATGCATAACATCACCGCTGTTGAAAATCCGATTTCACAAGACTCAAATCAAGAGAAGGTACGATAACATGGTGATAAGATGGATTAAAATGAGTGAATCATAAACTATATATTGGTAAAAGTTATTACCGGTAGTTTTGCTGTATCAATAGATTTTATTTTATTTTTAAAAAATATTTCGCGACTTCAATTTGCCTTATTGCATATTTGCATTTGAGATACTCGTTAATAAGCGATATAGCCTAGTGTGTAATAAACTACATGTATTTGCACTATATTTGTACATAACAACCATTTGGCCTACTATGTCTTTAAATATGTACCTGTGTATCCACCTCAGCAGTACATGTACACTTACTACGATGCCTGGGACGCGTTGAGTGAGCCAGACGCGGGTGAAATAAACTATTCATGTATAAATCAAATAATGTGTACTGAGATAAAATCTATGTGTACTTAGATTTATACTCTTTGTACTGCATAGATTTCGGCCCCACAGTACCAGTCCACTAACTACGATGACCTGGACGCGTTGAGTGAACAAGACGAGGGAGAAATCAAATACCCATGCATTCTATATATTGTATAATATATGATGTGAACTCTAGATTCCGGCCTGCAGTACCTTACTCTGTACTTAATTTATATGTACTTGTATGATGTGGATTCCGGCACCGCAGTACCTGTCAACTTACTACGATGACTGGGACGCGTTGAGTGAGCCGGATGCTGGTGAAATCAAATACTTATACATAAATCAAATAAAGTATACTTAAATAAAATATGTGTACTTAGATTTATACTCTTTGTACTCTATAGATTCCAGCGCCGCAATACCAGTACTCGTACTATGACGACTGGGACGCGTTGAGCGAGCCGGACGCGGGCGAAATCGAGCATCGCGACTCGGACAGCAGCGACTTCGAGGAGACGTACATCAAGAAGAAGCGCAAGAAGGCCAAGGTTAGTTTCAAGGTCGTGATAGGACTGTTTCCGGTTCGTGTTTTTGGAAATGATTAAATGATATGGGTGAATAAGGGTTAATTGAAAACTGCGAAAAAAATACTTTCATTGAAAAGTAATGGGACATTGTACTGGGAAATTCATTAAACTTTCGAGGAATTTTATACCAAAAGATTGCCCTGGAAATGTATCTAAAGCGTTGTTAATAGCTTACAGGTGATAGTCTCTTTCTGACCAACATTGTATTCATACACCATTCAATGAAGTATAACACAACAGAGTTGCGGGAACGGGGAAGAATGTATGGCTGTCGATTGTTCAATGGAACAGTTTATGCCTTACTAGGGATGGGTCGGGGCCCCGAAACCCCGGGGCCCCGTCGATGAAAGTTCAACACCGGGGCTTAATTTGACCCCGGGGCCCCGTGGTCCTTAAAGACCTTTACTTTTAACAACACAAAGGATGCTTGAATTAATCCAAAATCACGGAAAGACTAAACAAAAACATATAAATTATATATATTTGACCAATATATGTAGTGATATGGGATAACTGTATTTTCAATGAATTCACAATTCTGTTCTTGCAAAGAAATCTTATTATTCAAAATATTGTTTATGCCAAAGCTCGGTGTTATATCAGAGAATATGAAAACCATCAAATTTTTGTCGGTCCGCCGGACCGACAAGTCCAATATTTTGTCGGTCCGGCCGAATTTTTATCGGTCCTGCATAAAATCAATGTTAAATAATCGGCATTTATTTATCGGTCAGCCGGACCGACAAGTTAAAAAATTTGTCGGTCCGGCCGATTATTTGTCGGTCCCGGACCGACGGACCGACGGTTTTCATATTCTCTGGTTATATTAATAGACGGGGTATCGACGGGGCCCCGCGACGGGGCGGGGTGTGAGTCACGGGGCCCCGGGGCCAAAAATCTGGCCCCGACCCATCCCTATGCCTTACAGATTTTCTCATCAAGTTTGGTTGCTGTTCCCTCATTTTACATTTTCTCCTTTAGCTCATTTGAGATTTAACATCTACTATGTTCTTTTTTTTAACAGCCAAAGTCAGGCGGTCGTGGTGGCGGCAGGAAGAAACCTGCTGAGAAGAAAGAGACTTCGAATCTCGAGCATAAGACCAGTTATGATGAAGAGCAGGAGAAACCGTACTCATGCGACAGTAAGCTTTCGTTAATTTTTTTTGTGTATGTGTGTTTCCAATTCTGTATCATTAAAAAAAAAAACATTTATTCTCATATTTTTAGGGGCTGAAAATAATTTGGAGTTAGGAAACCATACTCATGCAACAGCTAGTAGATTGTGTAGTTTTTTTCCACGTTTGTGCAACAAATGCTAAAATTGTTTACAATAGCGATTCAAAATTGGAGTTTAAACTGCAGGTAAGATTAAGGCCATAGATGCGATTTGACTTCTAGTCAATGTTACTTTATAAAAAAAATGTTCTGATATCAATGCATTGTTGCATTCGATATCTGCACTGAAAGGTGACGGGCTTGTGTGTTTTTGAGCTAGACAAATCTTGTTTGTGTGTTAATGATGAAATTTGCATCGTAAAATATGCGGTTTGACATTGAAATTGCATCAAGATAATTGAATATATGACTATTTCATAATGCTAACATGGAGTAGAACAAATGGAAAATGCTGTTGTTGTTTGGTATGGGTATTTTAAGTTCGATTGTTTTCCCTTTTCAAATGCATTGTATTTTTTTCTAGGGTGACATTTGGACTATTCTCCCATATTTTCAATTTTATATATTGTATTTTTAAACTGAAATGCTAGAGAGGTTTTCATTCATTTACTTGTGCTTTTTTGAGCATCAAATACAGTGACCTTTTTAGTAATGTCAATGAATCAGTTAAATAAAATTGAAACTACCACTATATGCATATAGTGACACTCTTTCGTTTTCGTTTTCAGAATATTATAACCCCTCGTGAAACGAGGGGCTACAAGGTTGAGCTTTTCCGTCCGTTCGTCTGGCCGTTCGACTGTCTATCTGTCGGTGCCATTGGATAGCGAATAGTATGCGCAAAAACTGAAAAGTATTTGCAAACGACTTTACTATGAATGCCTCAAGTTAGAGCCACATGTTGAAGTTGTGCCTAGTCATAGGTTCATTTCGATTCATCAACAATTTTCGAAATAGCAGCACTGTTGGATATGCAAATTGGTGATATTGTGACAATTCATTTCGTTACCATGCACTTTTTGCACTCGACTTTTATATCGAGGACTCTTGTTAAGGCTCGGATATTTTATACACTAGTAATCAAGAGCTGAAGTTGTGTCGCGTGAAGGTTTCATCGCAATCGAATTAAACTTGGCAAAATGGGATCAATTTATAAAATGTTAAAATTATATATCGGTCGATGACCACTGACCAGTGATAAAAAGATTTTTACCGTTTAGATTAGATTTAAGTTTTGTTTAATACAAACTCAACTGTGCAAATCTTAACCAATTGCAATGATATGTTGTCTAGTTGTAGTTTGTTAGTTAATATATCGATTTATGTATATGTAGTAGGATACAGATAGGTGGGATGGGATGGAGTGAAGAGATTGTGAATAATTTATGTTTATATATACATGTATAAAGAATTATTGAATTCAAAGAGTGATGCAAGGTTACTGACCTTCTAGTTAATTTTGAATAAGGTTGAATAAACATTACATGTACACTTTTATTAAAGTAAAAAGACATTGATTATTCAAAATTGAGTAGAAACGATAAGATAAAGATTCTAATTACTTCCTATATATATTCAAATGAACTATGTGATCATTTAAGCCGGTCATGCAAAGTAGTGCATTTATCAATTCATCAAAATATGTATCTCATTCATTTCACACATGACAAACAATCTGTAACCGATCATGCAAAATTAATCCATAAATTTACCGAATTTATTTTCTCATATAACCACAGTCTGTAACACGCGCTACAAGACTAAGCCGGGCGTCATTTACCACATGACACATCACCATAGTAACGTAGCGCTCGACGATAGAGAGGTGACCGCCTCACCAAAGCCGCCCGTTTTGTTACCAGCCACTTCCGGTGCCGAAGCTTGTAAGCCTCAATATCCTGTCCGCGGTGGTGCTAGCGATATGCACAATGTATATACATTATTTGTTTGCAGCTTTGTGTATTGTCTTGGCTAACCAATGTACATCTGTTTTTAGTTCCTCTGTCTGCGGTGGTTTTCAAATTGTGATGTGCACATATGTATATATACATTATTTGTTTGCAGCAGTAGCTTTGTGTATTGCCTTGGCTAACTAATTTACGCATTTTTTTTTGTCGCAATATTATGGGTCATGTTTATAGTTTTTACTATAAGATGTATCGTCCGCGGTGATTTGTGAAGTGCGACCGGTGTATGTTGCAAAGTGTTTGTGTGCTTTTAATGCTCAAAAAATATATGTTTTTATATTTCTCGTTCAATTCCTGTGAGACCGGTTTACTGTGATGTATTTGCACGCCGGTATTTTTGTTGAATCTGTTAATCAAAACCTAGACTCCTGTCAGTTTTCGACTGTTCTCATCACTCTTCCAAGGTTCCTGCGTATCCGTCAATTTGTCTTTGTCTGAGACCGAATCAGCAATCTTCAATATATTCGAAAATGCGTATTGTGATATTTTGACTATGTAACTAGCGCATAGTTAAAAATGTGCCTTGTCATTATTAAGAATGATCGACCATTGAAAAAAACGCAATGAATATGTAATGGTTTATATTGCCACACAATAAGAAAAAAACACTACTTTTCAAGCTTGTTATATTGTATGAGTATCAATTATATATATATCAATCAAGTTATTGATTACTACTATGAAACTCTCCGAATCCAAATCTATGTACAACATAACGGCATAATGTTGGGTCAATGTCCTAGGACAGTCTTGTTTTGAATGTTCTGCTGTTTTGCTACGCTTTCTTTGTCACAGTATGCTATGTACAAGTATTCGTATATTCCAGGTTACCGTTTCTGTTACAGTACCTGTTTTCCATATCGCAATGCTGTCGCAAATAGTTATGCTTTTGCTTCGTACACAAACCCTTGCTTTTAGATTTCAGCTCTGCTTTACCTGTATCGTATTTTGGCTGTATTATGAATATGAATTATGGCTGCTGGTTTATGCTTTGCAAGTACCGTTACATGTGCTTATGAATTCGTTATGGATGATTAACAAAATATTATCCTATAGTACTGGGAAGAAAAAAAAAGAGCAAAAATAAAAAAAACGTTTATTTCAACATTTTATCGTGTTAAAACTAGGATTTTATCTATTATTCATAAAAAAATATCCTGTACACTATTTGATATATTCTTAGCAGTTATATTCACTTACTTTAAATATATTTAAAATACAGTAGTTTCTTCAAAAGAACCAATTCCTAATGCTGATATATTTCCTTTAACATTAATTTATAAATGTATTTGGCCAAGATATGGAAAATACAACCCACTCAAGTGTTTTGTAGAAGTATATTTATTTGTAAAGGTCTTTTATTTACTTCTTCATCATAATATATGTAGTACACCAGACAATAAAGTATAGATTATATTTTATGATAACCTACTGTAAATATAAAAGTTCAACTTTCTCTCATAGCAATCTGTGAGTATATTGTTCACGTTTTCTAGAGCACCGCCAGCACATAACATTTGCTTGTTGTGATATCATGCCATGGGAAAGTGTTAAGGAAGGTGATCTAGATAAGTCCAAAAATGAGTTTATATTGTAGGTATATTAAGACTCCTACCCATATACCCACAGTTACGCATGAATGCTTATTTTAGGAATAATTTCCATAGCAAAAACCCTCTCTGGCTGCAACTGGACTTGACATGTTTGTTAATCCGTTTATTTAGATGCCGTGTAAAAACTGTTCATATTTATGCATGTTAATTACGTCGATCATACCTAAAGCAATTAAAGTAAACTGTTGAACGAACCAATAATATATATATTATGTCACTTCAATATTCATTAAAGTAGAGTTTATATTTAAAAAAGCCATATAGAACATTGAAGATCGTATTCAAAAAAAATATAACGCTCTCTCTTTTCAATGTTATAAATTCTACGTGTTATTTTCCCCATAGGTCAACCAAGTTAAATCCCAGGTATTAAAATATCAAATAATGGTGTGAGTGCTGTAAAGATATCTGGGATGCAATATCGTTTATCCGCATAAACTTCCTCCAAAAATGTCCACCATGTGTCCACTCAGCTGTTTAACTTAATCATGAATATTTTGACTTGTTTTAACAAACAGCTCCGACCCAAGTAGGTCCTCGAGATGGCCAAAATGGCAAAGAAGGAGAACACGGCAAGTACTGTGACTTCTGCCTGGGCGATGCCAAGAACAACAAGAAGACGGGACAGAGTGAATACCTGGTGTCCTGTGCTGACTGCGGACGATCAGGTGAGTGTCGTGTTAAAAAGTAAAGGTGACTTAGTGTCTTCGGAAAAAAAGGTCAGTGTTTGGGGGTCAGATAAGGGGACCATCTAGTCGAACGTGTTCGATTGTGCCCTACAAAAAAATGTGGGGATCAACCGGAAATAAACAAAAACAACATATTTTGAAACATGTAAATCGATAGTGTTGTTCATGTAATTGCTTTCTTCGTGTTGCTTTAATCCTCAAGTTACACATTTGTTATATTGTGCATCGCCAACCACTTCACACCTATAATATCAAAAGTTTTTCCCAACTTCTAGGTCACCCGACGTGCCTGCAATTCACGCCCAACATGATCATTTCGGTCAAGAAGTACCCCTGGCAGTGCATCGAGTGCAAGTCATGCGGACTGTGTGGCACATCTGAGAACGACGTGAGTTTTTGTAAAAATATGTGTCGAAAAGATTGTAATCCCTTTTGTTACCAAACTCCTATATTATATACCGGTACTATGGCTGTGTGTTTAAAGATGTGTGTTGCAGTTGTGAAAGATATTAAGTTTTGAATTGTTGGTAGTCGTATCAGAAGAATATCTTTGGCCATTTACTTCATACATAATCATTATCGTATCTTGTCTATTGGTTGTGTAGATAGCAAGTCATTTAATAGATAATAAATAACCAAGAGGAAATGACCACCGAATTATATACATGTACACACACACATGTATTTACTTTTCGCGCCAGTTCTATGAGAAGCTCGTTTCATCAAGTTTCTTTAAGGATCTTCTTCGTGTGAACATGTATCTGATTGTTCTTTTTTAGGACCAGCTGTTGTTTTGCGACGATTGCGACCGTGGCTTCCACATGTACTGCCTCAAGCCACCGCTCTCCGAACCTCCTGATGGTTAACGAATATACTATTTTCGTTTTCAATATAAAAAGAGCTATATAAGCTGAATAAGTACTGCCAAAAATTGATATATTTGACTATTTGTCAAAATGAACGGTAAATGAATTATATGAAAATCAAAAGTAGGATAGAACTTATATTTTACTTAAATTAGAGCTAAATGTTTAGTGGAAATTTTAAACAACCGCTGTCCGAACCTCATAATGGTAAACTAACCGCCTGTTCTCATTTCTATTCCATGAGGGGAAGGCTCCAACTACGTTTATTAAAAATTCTGTGGGTAAAATATTTGCTTCAAATTATATGTGAGATTATTATAATATATTAAATCCGGGTGTCTATTTGGAGTAAAAAATAAGTTACGCCTCATTATGTGTATTGTTCACGATTCTCGTTTTATCTTTTAGGCAACTGGAGCTGCCACTTGTGCATCGTCGAGTTTTACGGCGGCAAGAAACCGGAAGGCATGGAGTAAAATGATTGACAGCTTGGTTCTATTTGATTTTGCCAAGTATGGACATTTATGTGCTATATGGTCAATAAATTGATCTGCTTATTTGGGTTTAAGGCTTAAAATAAAATGATCGACAGCAGGGATAATGATGATATTGCAATTGAATGGTTCCGTGTATAAAAAATACTTTGACTTTAAATCACTTTTCGTGCTGATTTGTATACGTGTCGCATAACAATCTTAGGTAATTTGACAAGATTGAAACTCAATATAAAGCAAAGGCACAATTTCTGCGAGAAAAAAATAAAAGGATTCGCTATGCTTTATATATATGCTTAATATTTAGACAATTGTATGACTAATGTTTGGAGCCAATAAGTGATGTTATACACGGAAACCTTCAGTTGACTGGTTAAGTGTGACTATAAATGAATTATGTGCTATATAATATAGCCTAATCTATAAAAACAGTCATATTTTAATTCACGGTAGATATATTATAATGAATATCATTTATTTACGATCATGTAGTCAATCAAGTTAGACAAGGGAATGTGCATTTATGTTAATAATCTATGTTGTTATTTATTTTCTGTCATAATTTTGATTAAGGATTTTTCCGTAATGTGTTAAGATACTAAAAGAACGATTACTAAAAAAGAGGTTGTTCGTTGGTGCAATATTAGTATTTTGAATATCTAATTTAACGAACCATAGACTTCTATGTACATTGTTTGTCAAGGAACGTTTTCAAAATAAATAATAGCTGTAAAAAATGAATTTAGATTATTTGATTGGTTTCATGAAACCTCGATAGGAAACCGAATGTGTTCATAATCAATGTTTCTTTTTAATCCGGTGGCTAAAAGAAGCGCCTTATCGTATATTATTTTCAATTGATGCCAAATAACTAGACTTTCAGTTTGATTTCTATTTCAAAAGTATTAAGCCTGTTCATATAGAAAGACGAGCAAACGTTCCAGATTTTGTTAGTGTGTGTATATGGGTCTATATCTGAGAAGTTTAAGATGTTATTTAAGAAGCAAAGAAGCTATTTCTAAATGTTATATGTAGTAAACTTTAGCGAATAAAAACAATAAATGTGCTAATTTTTTCCAATGTTTTATTTTTGGTAGTAACAATAACAACTTATTTAACAGGAGAAGATTTCTCTCTGATCACGGATAACTTGGAACAATCAAGAGTACCAATTTTCATACATGCATTCTATGATAAACGTCTAGTTTTCATTATCATAATCCTACTGGGTTTGGCACCACCATTTACTTATAATATTTAGCCATACACTTTTCAAGCAAAATTAGTTCTAATACATCACAGATCGCTTATACATGTAATACAAGGTTTATGATGAAGGTACAATTCAATAATAAAAAATCAACATTGACCACAAGTGGCACAACTCAATTGGTCTTAAATATACACAATATGAATTACAGTGTGTCTGTATAAACCAACTAAGGAATCACATTACATTTTTTGTAATATAATCATTTATAGCTATGTTTACATAATTTTCATCTCTATCACATAACAAAATACACTTACAAAATAATTATGTCATACATATAATTTATATTTTTTTAGGTAACTATGAGATTTCACGATTCAAACTGTAGCCTTCCCTTCGTCTCACACCCGGTCACCACTAAAACAAAAGGTTATTTTGTTATAACATGGTAACAAAGTTGACCAAGCCTATATAAGGATTTGGCATTGTGAATCAGATGGCGATATATTAAATGCCTAAAATTACCTTTAACAACTCTCAACTTATATAATATAACATATACAAGATAGAAAACAATTGACGTACAAATGGAGATCAAATACACTAATATCAAGAAGTTATATTAACTTAACGTATAAATAATTAATGAGATAATACTGTTTGTCGGCACACTTTGATTCTACTTTCTCGAAGATTTTGAAGCTCCAGTTGTTGATTTCTTTTTCCTTCCTTTGTTATTTCCCGGTTCGATGCCGAACGAGTCAAATTCAGTCTCACTTAGCTGTCGCTCATTCTTAAAGTCACATTTGTCGATCCTTGATTTTGGACTTCCTGTTTTCCTCAACCACTCTTTCCTATGAATCAGATAAGGTACAGATATATGTTACTTAGATCCTGCTTAAATACAATGGCCTGCTAATTAAACTTGCACATATTATTGACATGAAATTGATTTACACAAAAACAACCGCCGTCCACACAAATTTTGTTTTCTTTCTCTTTTTTTTAAATATTGTTTAAGATGACATAATTTTACCCGTTTTATATAAAAACATCGATATATAGGGAAAAGAAGAAAATCATTCAGATAATCATTCAGATTTTAATTGGGATAAACAGCATAGCAACGTATTACGCAAACCAAAACTTGAAAAGTCATTATTTCAACTGAACCACAAACAAGATTTCGACAGCTGAGTAGATAAATCTATTTTTTTTATGAATAATTGCTCACATGTTGCGAATGGCCGACTCCTCTCCCTGCATCGTGCCAACTACCGTGTCATGTGGTGTGTTCTTCACCCAGCCCACGAGCCCTAAACCTGACGCGGTCTCGTTTGTATACTATAATAAAAAATATATCAAATCATCTGACAATACAATCTGTCCAGTTTCAAAAAGCTTTAGTTGAAAAACCTTAAAAAAATGTCAAACGAATAGTAAAAAAGGTCTAAACTTATGTGCGTCTTCTATCAATCATAATCAGTTTAGATAATGAAATATTTGGATAAGTTGAGAAGTATTTGGCAATTTGAACAAATAAAGCATTTTCTCACCTTTCGAAAGAATACTCCTGGTAAAAAGAAAGAATTTATAATAATTTTTATTAACTCATATTGCATAGACATTTTCGCATAACAATTACATTGTACTTTATTTCATTTTTTATTTCATATTATTTTCATTAACTTTTAATTTTATCACACATTCCAATTTATCAAGCAAGCATCCTAGTAATTCTCAAAATGATAGCATGTTATCATATAAAAAATGCTTGCAACAAAAAATATTCATTTAAGAAGATAAATGTTCTCATATGATCTCGTACCTTGAACTCTTCCAAATACTTCAAAATCAACCGACATAATTTTCCGTGTTGCCATGCTCACATGTAAAGCTGACAGAAACAGTCTATGAGATGGATTCAAGCAACAGTAGCGGTCCTAATTAATAACATAAAACAAATATGACAAATTTATATCAACTCCACTTCCTAAAAAATAATGTACGGGAGGGGGTCAAGCATGATAAATTATTTGTTTTAATTTGAAATTCATAGACAACTCGTCGAAAAATATCGTTTCAATTCCGGTCGAAATGATTAGTGTTGTCTATGAGTTAATTTTGTCATTTAATTTCTCAATAACAACAATAAGGCCATTTTGTACGCGAGTGGGTATGTCTACTAGTCAGTTTGTGTGCGGGTTAGGCAATATTAATTCATTTTTTCTTCGCATTTAGTATATCATAGAATTGTAGAAAACTGGGACCTTTTCCTTTCCGACATATAGAATTCACAAAACCTGGAAGATTTGTGAACAACAATTAATAAACAAACAAGCATTTATTAAGAATACGAAGAGGTCCCAACAGCCCCCCCCCCCCCCCCCCCCCCC
>LQRL01161039.1:35322-48426 GCA_001703475.1 Hydroides elegans
AAACCATTAATCACATTCGTCACATTGAATAGGTAACTTAACTTAACTTCTTTATCACATATTTTACAATTGTACTTTTTATTCATTTAAGTTCTAATTTATGTAATCTAACTCTTCTTATATATTTTAATAAAAGTTTTTAAAGTTCATTCATCAAGTATGAATATCACAGATCGTGTAAGTCTTTCATGGTATGAATCTTGATCACCTTGTCGTCATGTAACTTCACAAATATGCGGCAATTGTTGGTCCAGGTACCTTGAATCTTGCCATCGGATCTCATTATTCGGGCCTCCCTTGCTATAAGCCTGTTCGACATTTCATTTTGTGGGAACGGTTAATTCAATTTTAAAGGGTGAAACCTCAAAATCGCTCTAAGTATGCGTATGCTCAAAGTTAGTGTGTGCTTTCGAAATCAAAGAATGTGTTGAAATATAATATTTTTAAAATAAATTTTGTGGCTTACAAGTGTGAACTGCCTGTTTAATTTCAAATTATCAGAGGGGTTTTCCTTACATGTCTATACAAAAAGTTCTCCCCTTTTTCATTATGTAAACATCCCCAAAAATCCAATTTTCGGAAACTTAGGACCCCCTTATTAGTAATAGTGCGTATATCGTCTGAAGAGACGTCATCCGGAACATAAAGCACTCAACGAAAGACATGCTGTTTTCATTATAAACAACATAAGTTTTTCATTTGAATGACTTTATGGCAATCGTTGAAATAAAGGTGACATGAACCTTTGTTCTAAAGATTGGTGTTGAAATTTTTATGCCATCTTTCCAATTATTATTTTAAAATGATAAATTTTGGCTATGGTCGATAAAAATACAGTGCCAAAATGAAATTATACCTATATGAGCGCTATATATGACCGTCAAATGAACTCTAAATGAAGCAAAAAAGAATGTAAATAGACGTCAGCATGCTATATGTGTTAATGGGTAATTCTATCTGAAAACCTGATAAGTCTAAGGTGTGCATGTCTCTTATTCAGTGTTTTATATAAGCTGATTATCCGAATCACTTGGAGATCCTTTAAATCAATCGTAGTATTCATATTCTCTTTGTATTTCTATACATTGATAGAGTATGGTATCATCCACTGGCATGCGAGAAATATTTTTTTAATAACAGGCAATGTGATTGGTTTGAATACGTGCTCCTGGCCCCATGTATCGAAGATGGGAACCATTCAAACAGATATAGTATAAACATAAACTAGAATGATGTCAAATTATCTGATTTTCTGATATTTATCTGATGTTCAAGTCATATTTATCAGTTGACGTGTGAGATAATTGTAATTATAGTTAATGGTTGACGTCATATCTTTCCGTTGCAAAGTAAATATACGGTATCGAGTTTTTTTAGCATGACGTCTTATTTTTTCAGCAGTTAACATTTCTTCTGAGGTCATCGGTAAAGATAACCATTCCTCATTGTTTCAGGATTTCTGACGTCGAAATTTATGAGGTCATGTCACGTTTTAGTTTTCAATTTTTCACTAAAGCATTTTTCCCAAAGTTATGAGGTCTTATTATGTTTTTTCGGTTTCCCATTTTGCCACCGAAAATGCATATATGTGCTCATCTATTTGTTTTGCTCAGATACTTATGTTTTAAATTTACTCTTTCATTTCATTTTGTTTCATAGCCATAGCTGCGACCCATGTCACATTTTAGCGCAAATTTCAGATGTTATTAATAATACAGAGTAATCATAGAATATATAAAAGTTAGTGAAGAAACAGAAATGGTATCGAATAGAAATATTAATCATTTGTATCATTTATAATTGTAGCTCATGTCCTGAAGTATGCATATGTCATATATCTTGTGGTTCAGATATTTAGCAAAATCAGTAAACACTCATATAATATATGTTGGTAACATATCATAAGAGATATGTCATGTACGGCTAAAGTATTTTTCTATGACTTTGAATTGCCCGTGATACAATTTAATTTAATATACATCAAATATACATATTTCTTGTATTACTCATATGTTCACTCAAATGTTCAGTGCAAAATTACGTCTAAATAGAAATCCATCTATAAGTTTACAAGCACATGGACCATTTTAAATTAAAAGTGGTTTTCCCATAGCACAGAAATTAAATATTGAATGACTAAAATATAATAACCATGATAGATGTATTTTTAAAACTATAATTGTGTATTTATAAGATCACAATATAACTGTTAAAATTTGAATTTGTTTTCAATGAATAAATATTGAAATACGATAAACCTCATTTAACCTCGACAAACCTCGTTTGTGTCGCTCTATTTGGATACAAATATTACAGAAAAAATAGATAAAACGACAGGTATTGAGCGAAAGAGATTAAATCATGACGTTAGGATGCCAACAAAATAAACAAGAATTACTTCAAATTAACTTCGTCATGAGGTCACAATTACTAGAAGAAGGTAATAATTTGGTAGGGAGTTCAGGCCCCCGAAAATGATGTGGTCAAAGCGATGTCATGGAATGATGTCAGGCAACTAGGTTTTTTAAACATTTTTATGGTTCTATATTTTTTATCGGAATCTAACTCTTTAACGTAAAACAACTGAGATGTGTAAAATAAGTGTACCCTTTTGTATTTGCAAATTGAAATATTTTTTGCGATGCCCAAAACACATTGTGCGTAGCAAAAAAATCAAACAGTAAATATAAAAATTTATTATTTCGAAACTATATATCTATAGTAAAATATATAAAATATGTGATCCACCGGATAACATCCTTTTTTAATATTTAGAAATCCAAATCATGGTAAATCATCCAGTTTTTAACGATGCAAACAGAAACTTGACAAGTTGGTATATTTCTAACTTATCTGTTTTGAAATGTCTTTTTGAAATAAAGAAACATATGATATTACATATCTTGAACTTAAACAAAGTTCAATGATACATAAGAAAAAAATGAGAACTGTTAAACATACCCAAGAGTACAAACAAATCGGTTTCTATGTATTTAAGTAAAAAGCCCCCGAAGTTTAGGCTCCCGAAAATGATGTGGTCAAAGCGACGTCATGGAATGATGTCAGGCAACAAGGTTTTATTTGAAATATTGTTATGGTTCTATATTTTTTTTATCAGAATCTAACTATTTAACGTAAAACAACTGAGATGTGTAAAATAAGTGTACCCTTTTGTATTTACAAATTGAAATATTTTTTTTGCGATGCCCAAAACACATTGTGCGTAGCAAAAAAATCAAACAGTAAATATAAAAAAAAATATTATTTTGAAACTATATATCTATAGTAAAATATATAAAATATGTGATCCACCGGATAACATCCTTTTTTAATATTAAGAAATCCGAATCATGGTAAATCATACAGTTTTTAACGATGCAAACAGAAACTGGACAAGTTGGTATATTTCTAACTTATCTGTTTTGAAATGTCTCTTTGAAATAAAGAAACATATGATATTACATATCTTGAGCTTAAACAAAGTTCAATGATACATAAGAAAAAATGAAGACTGTTAAACATACCCAAGAGTACAAACAAATCGTTTTTTATGTATTTTAGTAAAAACAAATTAACACTGGAATATGTGAAGAGCACCTCATGAAGTGTTCCTTAAAAAATGTGTTCTAGCTACAAAATTTCAAAAATTGCCGACTAACTACAAAAATTTAAGGAACACCTTTTTAATCAATTTGGTATTTTTTACTAATCCATTCGATTAGAACTAGGGGATTAGGACTAGTGAAAGACCCATATACCTGTTACTTTAGAGTCACTTAATTGCAATTAAGTCACATTACCGATATCACAAAACCCATGACTATATCATTTGTCATTCAATTTTTTATTTAATTCAAAATTGTTCTCGATACTTGATGAATAGTCTCATCTTAAATATGCATCTCAATTGAAAAAAAGACGATGTTAATTTGTTAAATCACTTTTTACATGAAGGTAATTTAGATATGTATTTTACCAATTTTAATAACTTATTGCACATGTAAGTAAAGTTATATTGATAAAAATAGTATACATTACATTGTTGAACATAACTATCGACAGAAAATAATTAAACTATGCATAAAATAATTTATTCATAGGGGCAAGAAGCTCATGGAGGGAGCATGAATATTATGACCTCTTCTTGATGATATTTTGGCGGGAGGCAATAGCATCACTGTCATACTTTAATTGTCGGGACAAGAAGTTAGGGGGGGCAATAATATCATGTTGATTATGAAATTGAACACAGCACCTTTTCAAGCTTAGTCCATGTGCACATTAAATCAATTACCTTTCTCACATAGTCTTTATAAAATCCTTCTCAGGATCTATATAAACACTTGTAGTATCAAAATTCACCAGTTTCACAGATAAAATAACAAAAAATATCACTTTCCATTCACAAAATTTCCCCATTCCTTTCTATCCTCAGCAAGAAACATCGCACTTTGTATTTCTATACACTTTTTTCAGTTGCTTTTGAATCAATTTGAGCAGAGTTAGTCGTCGCTAACCACCTACGGGATTTTCAACTTTCTCAGACACTCGTAGAGTGTTTTTTAGGCCGGCGATGCATCTGATAGTCTGCATATAAGGCCAAACACTCTGAGGCGTCGAGTTGCGATAGTCGTTGACAACGGTTTTGGAACAGCTCTTTCGTAGAGCCGTTCGTTTGATATCCAGTTTATTTGGGTCCCAACGGAAGTTTAAAACTCTGCGAAGGAGTTGTCTTTGGAACACGTCGAGTTTTTTCTCAAGGGTATCTGTAAGAGTCCACAATTCACAGTTATATAAGAACATACTTGTTAACAATGCGTTGAATATTCTGATTTTAGTATCTACGCCTACTTGTTTGTAAGTAAATATGGGTTTTAGTTTAGAGAAAGCGGTGTTTGTAAGTTGTTCGCGTTGTTCTATGTCCTCAGTTGTACCGAGGAGACTACCTTCATATTAACACTTTTTCCAGCTTTCGTCATCACCTTTTTTGATGTGATATCTTTCAGTTTTGATTGATTTATATAAATGTTTCCGTGTTTCAGTTTTTCTGTGGTCGTTTTTTTTATTGTCTAATACATGTTGGGAAATAGATGCCCAGCATATGTGTTCAGCCTATTGTTGGTCTAGTGTAAATGAAGGATCTTCGTAATTTGAGTAATCATGATCTTCCAAATGATGTGTTAGTTGGTGTTTTTCTGCATTTTCTTTGATTATTTACAGTTCACTCTGTATTTCCCGTTGTTCTTTATCTGTTTTCGGGCTTATTGCTAATAGTCCTTATAATGCACTTAGTAGTTTACTTTCTCCATTTTTCAGTCTCTCAGCAAGGTATTCAATGAAAAACAGTGCTTTGTTTAGCACTCTCCGTAAATCTTCAATTATTATGTCTCTTTTTAAAGTGTCAAAAGCTTTGCTCATATCGAGCATAAGCAGATTGGTTTCATAGCCAATTGATGATATTGCCTTTTCCGCAAGGACTTTAAACGTGAACACTAGTTCTGCCGTACTTTTATTACTTTTATATGCGGTTTGTGTAATTGGTATAATATGTTCGTGTAGTCTTCCTAATATTCTTTTAATAAGGCATATTGCGAGGATTTTTCTGAGGGTTGATAAAAAGATGTCTGTTCGTAGATTCTCTGGTGGTCCTTTTGTTTTTTCCTGGTTGTTGAAGAGGTTTTAAATGACCGGTCTTATCTCTTTTGGATATTTTCCGGTGTCTGCTACATTATTTGACAATACTGCTATTTCTTCCAATATTTCACTAGGTGAATATTTTGAATGTTCAGCATGTAAATTGTCGCAACAACTTCTTTTATTATTTTTCAATGAGTTTATAGCTGTTTCTATTTCTTTCGGTGAGAATGGTATATCTAGTTTACATGGTTGAACATCGAGGTAATCCTTTTCTTCACTGTTATAAAATGTTTTACTGAAATGTTCTGTTATATTTTTGATTTTTTGTTATATATTTCCTGCTATCTTTCCTTGTTTGTCTTTCACACTAATGTTTCCTCCTGATGTTTTGTGAACAAGCAGTATAGTTTTAAACATACGTCTACTATCATTTTTAGATTGTTCCATATGTTTGATTTGGTTTAAAAGTTTCTCCTCTTCTTTCTTCTTTATTATAGCATGTATTTTCCTCAAAATGGTATTCCTTTCTGTTTTTTGATATCTGATTTCCTCTCTACCACTTGAATATTATATACGGAGTTTGACTTGTTTTTGTTTGATGGATAGCTCTTCTATAATATGATCTGACGGCTTATTATCATGTAGTTTTGGCTTTAATTTTTCCGAGTTTTCAATACAAATTTGAGTGATGGTTGACCAGTGCTGTTGATTGGTTTCTCTATCTATTTTTTGTAAATCCTTCTGAATTCCTTCGCTGTATTTTTGCTGAGTATTTTCATCTCGTAGGTGGTCAATTTATATGTTTTTATTTTGCGTTTGTGGTTTTCTGTATAGCACTTCCCAATTAACTTTTAAACTGGCAACTACTAGTTTATGATCACTGAACGTTCTATAGTTGTTGATTGCTTTTGAGTCATTATTGTTTTTTTCCATGAGACATTGGCTAAAATGTAGTCTATTTGATTTCGATATGGATTACGACGATGCTGGGGGGGGGAATATGGACTTTCCCAAGTAGATATGTTAGTGAGTTTGTGGTTAAAAAGCGTGTTAGTCGCATAAAAACTGTTCTGCGTTAAACAATCTACTAAATACTTTCCATCATCATTAACCGTACCTTTTGCAAACTCTCCTATTAGTTTTGGATGACCTTCGTTTCTTTTGGCGATTTTAGCGTTCAAGTCTCCTGCTATTAGAGAGTTTGTGCCAATATAAAATCTTTGTGTTAATAGCCGGGATTTACCTGGAATTCCCCAAATACAACCAACCACATAGTGTGTTACAAGTTTGTTTACGTAATTTTGACGTCATTCTAACGGATTTCCCAAAATTGCACAAACTCTCTACTATTGTCGATCTTGCATTGTGTTCTAGCTGCTTTAATAATATCATGGTACACCGGGATATCGGATTTTAAAAAATCCTTTAAATCGATTGACCAAAACATCCGGTGACGTCATAACTTTTTTAACGCTCCTAAACATCGCGTGCATTTTAGTTTAAATAACGCCTTATTATGGAATCTAGCGCTGCAAATGGAACTGTTGCATCGTATGACGATGAACGCGGGTAATCAGTGTATTTGAGTTTGCACTTTTAACTTAGTAAAATCCTGTTGAATTTACTTTTCTTTTCAATTTTGAAATACGCACGTGTAAAAGTCTACTGAAACCGTTTGAATAAAAGCCGTCGATCATCAAATTACAAGATCGAGATTTCTTTCATCTCACGTACAGACTTTAGATATACAAGTTTTTATTTCAGTGTCTACAATTGTAACTAAATGTTACTTGTTAGGTGTGGATATACCATCCCCTGTCCTGTTGCCAGTGTTGGCGGTGTTGCGACAAACATTTTAGCCATCGTATTTCAAACTCACCACAGAAAACAAAGGTCATCATGTAACCCAACCCTTCTTACACTCTCGTATATTAGCCTTGGCACTAAATGCTCATTGCCGATCCCACTAAGATCGTAAACTGTGAACATGTGATCCAATCCAAAAATCGGTTTCAGCTGGCAATGTCTTTGCTCATTCTGACATTATGTGAAATATAGATTTTGATTGGTTTGACCTTTATGGCCAAGAAAATCGTGTTTACAACGTTTAGCGACAGGGCCTACTCAGGCACATTTAGGCGCTGTGTGGCAGGATGAACAAAGGACTTTAACTTATGGAAGGCATCAAGATTTTATTGATCTGCTTATTCGTCATCACTTTGTTGTATAGAGGCCAGAAAAGAAATAGACAAACCAGATATTGCAAAACTTAAAGTCGCGAGATAATTTTCATTGTTCGTGTGAGTTATCATGAGCGGAGAAGCTCAAGATTGGACTTATGATTTTAAGACTGATAGTATCTGTCTCAATATCAGATGTGATCTTTATTTTACAAACATGATCATCCATTTCATGATCCTAAATTGGGCCGTTGTCGTGTTAACGACCACTTATAGTTTGAGATAGTTTTGATCAAGTTCGGTAAACCGGAATTAGCAAACAAAAGTAAAATTAAATAACAGTTTTTTTACGGCCAAATGGATGTTCGACGAGACCTGTTTATACTTAAACAACATGAATTTGGGATATGCCTTTTGGACCACCAAACAAAACCGTGCAATGAACAATATGGGTGCGGATAGAACTGGACGATATAGGAACAGGGGTGATATAACCTAAAATATCCAAACGAAACTTGTTCCATGAAAGGGACACAAAAGAAGGAATTTCTGATTTTCAGTTTCAGATTAAAAGTCTGAAACGCAAGCACCAAATGCGCAAGTGGAAGATTTACCGTATTTTGAAAATAGTTTCCTAAACAATATTAATTTACATAAAATGGACTTTCGCATGAGCTCGATCGCACGCCATGTAAAACAACGCCTATGCAACCAAAACAATGCTCTTGAATTGCTCTACCGCAAAGGTACACCCAGATCTCATGTAATCATTACATTTTATTAGCCAGAAGACATTACAATTATGATTTTTTTCTCATATCCCGTTTTCTTTTGGAACACTCTTACCCGGTGTCAGGTATGGTTACAGTAAACATCCGTAAAGAGCATTGTCCCCTATTATGGTCGTCCCGGTACGTGTAACTATTTTGGGATACACTTCTTTTGGGAAGGTTACTGTAACCGTATCTGTCCCCGGGTACACAGTGCGTCCAAAAGAATACAGGGTTAGAGAAACGTCGAATAAATCCTGATAAATATCAGGGTGTAGCATAAGCCAGAATTCTGACTCGGTAAACAGGGTTTTACCTTAACCGAAATCTGATGGTCGCGCTCGGGCGACTAACTCCAAAAAGTTAGTCGCCCGACCGAAAAGTTAGTCGCCCGGATTTTTTAAGTCATGATGCACGTATATACTTAGTTACATAATATACAAATAATAACATAAATACATAATATAATCAAATCAATACATGACCCCCTGTCTATAATAAAATCGTTGATTTGGTTGAATTATGATTTGAGATAAAAGATTTAATAATGCGAGCGCCGACGGCGCGAGCAAAATGTGTTCATTGACTATATCATGAAATCTATTCATAGTATGTTAAATTGGTAAAGCCATCCTAATAGAAGCCAAAACAAAATCAAAATTAGCGAAAAAATGTAATAAATAACAGGACGCCATTATATTAATCGGTTCAAGCTTTCAAATACAAAATGTGTTCATATCAACCCAATTATTTCCTATACATGTATGTAAACAATTTAAGACGAAATTTCAAACTTAATACTTATAAGAGATACTTACTGTTGACGGATATAAATGAATATCATGTGTATGATTTATCATTAAAATCGACATTTTAATTAATCGCGCGTCGGGCGACTAACTCTAAAAAGTTAGTCGCCCGACTCAAAAGTTAGTCGCATACGCGACCGTGCGACCGCTAAGGTAAACCCCTGGGTAAACTCGATTTATCCCCTCGGTAGTGTTTCGAGGGTACCTCAATTCTGCCTCGGAAAACTTGATTTACCCTTAAAATTACCGACGGTTTCGTCCCTTATGCTACACCCTGAATATATTGTGAATGTTTTTTTTTGTTGAAATAAATTATCGAGTACTCAGTAGTAACTGTAATATTTATGGACTCAATTGTTTCTGTTTCAGCAAATTGTTTGTTGGTGGACTGTCTTGGGATACGTCGCATGGTATGTATTTGTGACATGCATTAAAAACAAAAACAAAGTTGTTCTAATTATAGAATACTCTTCGTTTTGCTTAATATGGTGTCACTTTTAGACATAATTTCGTTCGGCCAGTCAGCTGCAGTGGTGGTCAAAATGCTAATGTCGAGGCCTTATTCTAATTTCACCGTAATCACATACATGTTTAACCAAAATGTAATGTCAAATTAGCACACCACTTTCATTTCATGCCGTATACAAATGTATTTTAACCTGTGAGGCAAATCTGTGAGGTTATAAATCAAGCAACTATGATTGGGTCACTACCAGACGTGTGTAAGCTTCCCAGACGGTGCGTCCATTTTGAAAATGGAGATGCCTGGACACTTTTGGATATCCGATATGTAGATTATCCTTTTGCTACTTTTTGCTAGATTTGGATAGTCAGATATTGGCAAACTATCCTGATATTGATAATAAAAATTTAAGATCAATGTTCATTTCATTGAATTTCAGCTTCTCTTCTGAAATACTTCAGTCGATATGGCACAGTCATCGACTGTGTCGTGATGAAAAACTCGACTACGGGCAAGTCGAGAGGATTTGGATTCGTCAAGTTCAATGACGCCTCGGTGCTCGATTTGATCTTGCTCGATGCCCCGCACTGGCTAGATGGGAGACAGGTATGAATGAAATGTATAAAATGCAACATAATGATATAAATTTACAAATTGTTATATATAGGATAGTATTTCAAATGATCGAGGATTCAGTATCAGAGTAAAATAAACGAAATTGTTCTTTGTTTTCTACAATAAGAAATCTTGTGAAAATAAATTTTAAGTGAGTATTTTTCACGAATAAATCCCGTCAAAGATATCATACGTATGCTTTAAAAAAAAAAATTCCAGTGGCAGTATATTTTTGCTGAAAACTGACAAAATGCGTTCTTTTTTTTTTTTTTTTTCATTTCAGATTGACGTCAAAGTCTGCAATCCTAAAGCATTAAATCAGGTAATTCCTCTCACATATCTTTCTTGTTTTTCTGACACTAATTCACGTAAAGTATTGCTATAGTTAAATTTTAAGTTTCTCTGATCTCAAGCTCAGTTGATACTTTGAACCATTTAACTGCTGCTGTCAAAACGAGGAAGCTATTATAATAGTAAGTTCCAAGATATCATTCCAATCGTATAAAGGCCCTGGTAAAGCTTGTGCTTAACTCAAGTTGAAGATTGGCTGATTTGAATCAAATCGTAAACTGGTTTATAACAAAACTATCATAAGCCATATAAACATTATATAATAAATACTTACCAGAAATAAAATGCATACACTTACCAGAAATAAAATGCATTGCCTTTAGGGTGGCAAGAGTGCAGAGAACAGCCGCAAGAAAATCTTCCTGGGTGGCCTGCCTCCGTCATGCGATGAGGCACAGCTGCGAGAGGTGTTCCGAAAATATGGCAAGGTGAGTTTTTTTGTAACTCCCAATTTTGTTATTGATTTGTTTGATTTAAAATCAAAGTGCAATTGTTCTCTTGAAAAATAGATTACCGGTAGCATGATTTAACTTCAGATTTTATAATTTAATTTAAGACGTGGTTGATTGATTATCTGTGACTGAATAACATTTGAAGAATTGTATAGCCATTTGTGATTAAAGTTATATTTTTCACCATCACTTTCTAAGATTTGTTAAACTGTCCGACTCCAGGGTGTAGCATAAGCCAGAATTCTGCCTCGGTAATTTTTCGAGGTATCTGAATTCGGACTCGGTAGATTCGATTTTGCCTTGGAATTTGTCGACGGTTCCGTGAATTATACCTCGGTAGATTCGATTTCTACCTCGGTATTTTTTCGAGGGTACCTCAATTCTGCCTCGTTAATTTGGTTTTATCCTCGAAATTACCGAGGGTTTCTACTCTTATGCTACACCCTGCGACTCACTGTAATACATCATGATGTACTATATATCTTGGTTAACACAGGTGGAAGAAGCGACAATTATGTATGACCAAGAGAAGAATAGGTCACGTGGTAAGATATCATGGATTGTTTTCATTTCACCTCTCAGACTTGTCAGCATAGGTAATCGGCACTCAAGACATCGAATATCTATGCTGACCAGTCTGAGTTTGTTGCTGTATCTTATCTTTTATATGTGATAACCATCGGTGTGCTTAATTCAGGAAACGGCTTTTTCACACGCATGCTAGGCGTTTTGTATATAACCATATCTGTTCATAATTTCTATTTTAATTTCAATTATAAATTTAATGATAATTGATGTGCTTTGCTATTGTAGAATGTATTTGGTGTTTGATTCAATATTTTCCGTCACCTTTTCCTACAAACAACATTTTTTCAGGAGAGCGTTTTTCTTTAAAAACAAAGTGAAAAGAATATGTATTTATTTGAATTTATATAAATTATGAGTTGTTTGTTAGATATTATTTTTCAGTCAGTAATATCATTGGCAGCTAAGCTTAAATCACTTTATATATCTCAATATACATTGTTTGTTAAACTAAGCAAGATTTTCTTGATTGATATTTAGATATCAGATTAGACAAGATCCGTTAATTATATATTTTTTTCTAGTTAATAATTATAATTAGCATGCTTTTTAGAAACCACAATAGTTTAATTTAGGATTGAAAACCTAGAATTATACGATAAGCCACTATTAAGGATCACTATTAGTATTGTCTCTTTGGAAATGTAAACATATCACCTCACCGGATTAGATATCTTTTATCAATTATTTTACCTTTATTGTATATATATGTATTAGTTTTTAGCGTAGTTATTCCTTGACTTTATCCTTACTTTAGCAATATGAAATAGGCCCTATAGTGTTATCGCTTACCGTGTTAATGCTTTGTCCTTTGTGTGGTGTAAATGTTGTATGTTGTGTTGTTGTAAACATATTTAATGCACCGCGTGACTTTTATTATTAAATCCTTATCTTTAGGTTTCGGTTTTCTGACTTTTGAAACGGAACAGTGCGTGGATAATGTCTGTGGAGAACACTTCATTTACATCAATGGCAAACAGGTTAAAGTATACCTCGAACCAAAAACACGTCCCTCTGTCTTTCAAATCCGTATTTGTATGCTCTCAAAAATCATGCTTTTGTCATGCTCTACGCTTTGATTCACTTTACTTGGGAGGGGGTTTTTATTCGGTTCTACGAAGAATCTCCTTTTATATGTTTTTAAAAAGTTTTTTTAAAGCAATTTTTTATTCTAAAAGCGTTGACCATTATAAAAGGACTGTTAAATTGTAGGCCAATTTCAAGACTGTCTGTTGTAAGTTA
>LQRL01161039.1:48436-75880 GCA_001703475.1 Hydroides elegans
ATGGCTAAGTCTATTATTTGCTGTTAAAGAACAATGTTGAAATGTCATTATCTTATAAGAGCATGTGTAATCCTTTGTTCTAAGGAATTCGAACCATGCTATATAATCCTAATTAATTGACATTAGTTTGACTGCTTTAAAGGCGTAAGAAGAACAATTAAGAAAATTGTTGCATGTAGAGACAATAGTAAGTTGAATTTGAGTAAATTTAAATAGTAGTCAACTAAATAAGAGCTAAATAAGTCAGAAAGTAGGCTATTTTTCCAATAAAATAAGAATTGCATATGTACTTATTAATTCACGTGATTTTGCAGCATTTCTTGACTTTTCTTAGCAATGAGTGCTCATTTTCATTGTTGCCATGGTTGACTGGATTTTAGGTGGAGGTGAAGAGAGCGGAACCCCGCCAGATCAAGTCAGTGGCTGATATGGGTCAAGTGAATATGCCGAACCTCGTTTCCGTCATACCGCAGGTGAGATATGTTTCTGTCAATGTCTCCAATAAGTATCATGTCGGTGAGAGTGGGGCAAGTTGTGCCATGGGGCACGTTGTGACGCCCCACTATGGGTCAAGTGAATATGCAAAACCTCGTTTCCGTGATCCCGCAGGTGATGAGGTTTTTCCTTTGTGCCAATAACGTACTTTTAACATTGTCTGTAGTTGGCAAATGATATTTAGCAACAGGACGTGTTAATGAAATTAAATGTTTTAAATGTGCATTTGAAAAATTAAAAGTGTTTAAAGGGCAATTCTCGAATCACGTCGTCGAAACGGTAAAGTCACTGATGATATCTTACTATTCATATTAAATATGAATAGTGAAAGAGCTAATCAGGAACAGTTCAATATGCAATATATAATGTCTTTTATCTTCAGGGAATGCCAATTTTTCAAGGTATGTCTGGAGGTGCATCCCAAGTGCCCGGGCTTACCAACGGCCACCCGCAAGGTAATTTACGAAATGCATATTTCCATATTTCGTGTTTATTGTTAAGCTGTACTTGAAATATATACGAATAGATGATTCGAATACATTATCACAATTGACTCGCCTAAAAAAAAAAAAAAAAGTTGCCTTTTAAATATGATATTGCTACAAGCACTGTTAATTGGCCGGCACGTTCGTTAAGGTTTCGATAAAAAATAGCAAACGAATGTATATTTGCATTTATTTTGTCTCATTTTTATCTGATAAAAAGAATGTGTTTTCGCGTTAGGTGCACTGAGTGGAAGTCCACAACCCTTGGTCCCCAGTCCCGTAGGCGCAGCAATGCAACACCCGGCCGCCGCCCAACCCTTTATGCCAACAACACCCATGTTTGCACCCGCGCCTGTTCCCATGCTGCCCTATCCAGGTGAAGTAAAGAAAATGCATGATTTCAGATAAACAAACTAAAAGGGCTAATTTCACAGCCGAAGTCTACACTAGGTTTCAGTGTTATAACAAACGGGAAACTGGTCTTGACTTAGGCTGTGAATTAGCCCTTTCAGTTATCGATATAAATTCAGGTTTTACCGTAAAAAAATCTTAAGATTTTTTTTCAGCAACGTATTATAATGAAGTAAATATGTGTCTAGTAAAAAAAAAGTTATTTAAAATAACTAATTGACTTGAACTGCATGAATATTTTGTAGGAGCATTCTCTGGTTATTACTGCGTACCTGATGCGATGGGACATTCTCAAATGGTCAGACCAGGTAAAGGTTTCTAATTATCGATATTAAAACAATAAACATCTTTAAAACAAAAAACTTATAAAATAGTTAAAATAATAATATATAAAACCACTTTAAATTACTATACTCTTCACAAGTATTCTAAGAATCTTCACGTTCTCTCTCTATCATAGGTCTAATGGCGCTTCCGGCAGGAGAAGGTGCGTCGACGGCCGCTAATCCCGCTATGCAGCCACAGCCTATGCCCATTCCTTTCGGTATGCTGTTCTTGTGTTTGATTGAACAATTACATCAATTATTGTATAATATTTTATAGAAGGGGGGAAATAAGTGATAGATTAGATTATAAGAAATATACCAGTTTTGGGTCTGTTTCGTTCCTCGGAATTACCTTTTTTGCGTAATCTTTGAAACGATTCCCTCGAATAAGATATATAAAAAAAAAAACGGGAACAATTCATCGGGAGTATCCCATAACCCAAATTATATGCTTAGATTGATATTTTTTTAGCATATCTTAAGCATGCGGATTAGTAATAAAAAAGTCATTCAACAAAGTGTATGTTATGCTTGAAAAACAGTAGTGCAGTTAACGTTAACGTGCTCTGACTCAATACTAGGTTACCAAGCAGCTGCGGCCAAAAGTACCGAGCGTTCGACCGACTGCCATCTGTGCGAGCAGCAGCGGAGCGCCTCTTGTCCCTGACGCAAGCAACCAGGGAGCCCAAGGTGGCTCGGCTTGTTAATAACATTAATATTGTTTCACTCATTAAAAGGTTACCAAGCAGCAGCGGCCGAAGGCGTGCCTAGCGGTCGACCGGCGGCCATCTGTGCGAGCAGCAGCGGCGCGCCTCCTCTCCCTGACGCAAGTCAGCAGGGTGCACAGGGTGGCTCAGCGGCGCAGATCTCGTTTCAACCCAGTGTTACATATACACTGGCGCCTGGCATGAGTCCTATGCCCGGTAAATGGAGGTTTTTTTTTGGCAATCTCAAGTTTAAAACGTTATATATTTTGTGTTTAAACCTATATGTTTTATCCGACGTTTTATAAACCTATATGTTTTATCCGACGTTTTATAAACCCATATGTTATATCCGTCTCCATCTTCCTATTTACGAAATTTACGTCCTTTACGCAACAAAAGTTGCGAAAAATCGATTTGCCTGTATTTGTTAACTCGTATTAATTAGCTAGTTTGTATTCTAAAAAGGTTTGCCATTTCGCTGTATATGATTAATTTTATCATGTTTTGAGAGTTTTTAAGAACAATATTTTCGTTTTGTAATGTATCTTTTTTTTTTACATTGTTTGCTACTGCTACCTCTTTCATTTGCCTAGAATTTAAGATGCTTGTCATTTGTTGCAACGCAAATCATCGTAAAACTGTTAATGACATTCTTGTACTTTGAATAAATATTTCAAAGGAGATCTACATATGAGGCAACCAAGTTTCATGGTGGCTTTTTAAGAGACAGAGCGTAAGCCAACCGTAGTCAAACTATGTTAAGGTTTGGGGTCCATGCAGCACATGATAACCCTATTCACAATCTAGTTAACATGCATGGATTTTGCACCATTTATGAATATTCATAACCTGTATCCATTGTGGTGGATATTGTTATCCAAAAGCCTTTTTTTTAAGGGAAACGGGATAAAAATAAAACTTAAGACTTAATCTCTAACAACATCCATCCTTAAATTATGGCGTTTATGTTAAAGTACTAATATAATAGTATGGGTTCGCCTTTCTCTGAGTATGTATCATACGACGTCATTCATATAGTTTGCTGCAGAATGAAACATTGCCCAATTTGTATAACCCTGTTTAAACTTTGATAAACTATCAAACATATTTATTTAAGGTTTATTATTGTGTTTCAGGATAGTTAAGATTGCTGGAATATCTGATATACTACAGAGCAACGATACACAACTTCACTCGGCGCCGAACGGCTACTACATATTGTATTTAAGCAAGAATCGTTATGTTTGTTGAAACTGTAACTATATCCACGACGTTTAAAAGTTGATCACCGCACTAGTTAAGCTAAGAATATGATTGACGAAAGCAACAATGGAGTGATAGGCGAAACGGAGAACTATCATGGCACACAGTTCTACAATATTGGTGTTCATCGTTCAATGTGCATGGGAGTTTTTGAGAACACAGACGATTTTATTTTCACTCAACTTTGCCTAGTTAAGAGATGTCATGGAGGTTAACCCTGCGGACTGCAGGCTTCAGGTAATACTATTATTTAAAGAAAAAAAAATATTGTGCATGAGTATATGATAGAGTAACGATAAGATAAAGTTGCACTCTTATTTTGTCTTTAAAGCTGAAATTAAAAGGGATACTACGTCATGAGAATGAAAATGGTATTTCAGAAAAAAAACACTCCATAAAACTTTTTTTGCAATCAGAAACGGCTTCAAGAATGCTAAACTCATAACTCCTGCTTATGGTAGATGAAGAATTTGTTTTGGGAAAGTTTGTTAGTGTATGTTGAAATTATTCACGTTTGAGATAAGAATGAGATCTACTAGCTCCACCCATTTTTAAGAATTTAGAGATTTTCTTTCGGGCTAAGTTTTCTTTAGAAAAAGGGGAATATCCAGGTCCTTTAAGTGTTGAAAATAGTTAATTCCTGCCTTTCTTACGATTTTTTTTAAAATCACCTTTTAAAACATATATGAGTAAAACTTGAGTGAACGTTTCAACGAAAAAATGTCTAATTCATCATATGAAATTCATAAAATTTCCGAGCTAACAAATGAACAGAAGATGGAATATGTTTAGTTGGGATCAAAGCATGAATATATTTTCTTCTGGGTTTGTGTGAAATCGGAAATCCACTGCCTCTAGGACGAGTATAACAGGATGTGAAGCAAGCTAAAAATACGACTGAACTACGAGTCTTTCGAATCGAATAATTCTGCAATGTTTATGTCAGTGTTGTGTGACTTTTTGCTTTAAATATCAAATATTTCCACCTTTAACATAGGTTTAATTTGATTTTTTTCTAACGACACGATACACAATTATATACTCTTTCATTAATTATCAAAATGGATAACGATCCCTTACGGCATCATTGATTCCATACACCATATTTAATTCGCTATATAAATGATAAGAAATCCATGTGCTTCAAATGTGCCAAAAAAATCAAATCTAATTTTCTTATTAAAAGTTCAATTTTCCTAATTCAAAAAGTTGACGCCATGATATAAAATTGTTTGCTCGATATATTTTCATCATAAAATCAATAAATAGCTTGACCATATCGAAACGTATATATAGGTGTTTTTTGGGAAATTCCAACAAAGCTGGACATAAACATAGTATGAGTGTTTTGATTGATCACGTGCTCGGCTGCACATCCTTCTTATATCATAGTCCTAGACTGTCTTGAGTTTGAATGTTTGCACTTGTTTTTATTATCTTATAATGTATTTATTTATTTGTACAGGTGGAGCATTGCCCGGTCCTATTTACGGCCATGGTGACGCCCCAAATTACATTCAGCAGCTCCCGAGTTTTGGACGAATCGCAACCAACCATGGACCTGTTCTAAGTTTTCACCCATATCGGAGGTTTTAGAATTTCCTAGCATTGTTAATGATTGTATCAATTGTTATGTAAAACTACTGAAGTAGTTTGTACTGTTTCCAAAATGTATCCAGTGTCTTTAAATGTCTGTTCATGAGGAATGTTTGATATCTGAATGTTTACAACGTTAAAGTGGTATATTAAATAAATAAAAAAACATTGTATAGCCTACGAATTCTAAGAAAGGAATGCATATGCTTCAAATGCTGGTGCAATCGTTATACATGTATTAAAATAAATGTTTCAACTGTTTCATGGTTGTAACAAAATATTTGAAGGGGATTGATCCAGTTATTGGACCAATAAATTGAAAAAAAATGTTAAAATATATAAATATATAATACTGTCCAAAAGTGTCATTTTGGAAAATTTGTCCATCCTGCTTTTATTTCTGACATTCCGACATTTACAAATATATAAATATTTATAATGATGTGTTTCGTTTGAGATAATAATAACGAGATAATGTAACTTCCAAATGTTAGATTATAAGGTACACTGTGTTTAATTTGTATTGTGTATACTAACGTAGCCTATACCAAATTTGTGTTTATTGAAATTAACGGTGTTTGAGCAAAGAAATACAAATATAAAACCTATAATGAATAGGCCAATATAACATGAAGAAATCTAAATATCTTGTATTTAGATACCATTTTCATATGTTCCTTTAACTGTTTGATAATAATTTCATTTCGAATGCGCCAAAGTTCATTTTACGAAAATGTTATCTCTGTTTTTCCAAAAGAAGCGTACCTGTACTGCCAAAAAATATGGACAATCAAATCTTTCATAATTGTTGATTAAAATTTTTGGATTGCACCGAATATAAACGATTAATGATATGTTTATTCTGAATTGTACCGGTACTGCAAAGATGTATTATAAATACATGTTTACATAAATGATAGCTCATCGGCATAATTGACATTTACCATATGAAAGTTGAAGACAATACATGTAATCATCTAATAGTATATTATGTGAATATATGTGCGACATTTATTTTAAACTATTTGCATAATGTTTAACCAAAGTGTACTCCATATGTGTAGTTTTAATTCTAAATCACTTATACACCAAAGCAAATCCTATAGTTTTATACACGTTTGTAATGCCTTTTCGTATTGTTTGGTGTAATTTTAGTTATTTTAAATTATTTTTAAGGCGCAAGTTGAACAAAATAGACTCAATGGAAATGATAATTAAGACAAATTAGATAAATAACAAAAATTCTAAATTGTAATTCTGATTGAGGTCTGGTGTATAAATAACTTATAATTTATTGAAATTTCTGCCATGTGTATATGGCCACTAGTTTATCATTAATTTATTCCCACAGATAAGTTGAAAAAATGTCTTGTTTGAAGTATTATTTACTTATTTTTTATTAAAATTATACTTTCTACCTGTTGAAGAAAATATTTTCACTTTATTAGTTAAAGATAAAGACAATTAAATACGTTGATATATATGTATTCAGCGTTCATATTTTCATTTATGTATATCATGTATTATTATGTTACCGGTTAAATCATTCTGTTAAATAAGTCATGAATGTGTTCTTATTAGTCTTTACAAATTTTATGTACTCAATATTTTCACAAAAACTGTATATAAAACGAAATAGCAAATAATTTAAAAACAAAAAAAAAACATATTTTATAATGATTATTTTCTCTTATGTAATTCTTGTACATAATTTTGAATAGTATTTTCCATGTATAGATACAATTACTGTATAATCACATGACATTTTCTGTGCGTTTTAAAGTATTACCAACAAGGTTTTCGTTTTGATTCAAGACCTGAGTTTCCTGTTTTAGTATTATTTAACGTATTTTGGGGGATAAAAGCACAGGTTTGGTGATCGCTTAAGATAAGCACCATCGAAGCTTCCCTAATATAGCGCTAGCGGAAAAGGCAAGCTTAAATTTTATATTCATACTTCTTGTTGGTACGCTTTAAATCAGACACTTTTCTTCATTTTTACGGGTGATGGGAAATCGTTATATTTTTGTTTTGAATGCACACAACTTTTGTTTCAAAGTTCACATTATCACTCAATTTCACTCTCTTCACTATATTGTGGACTCCCCTATTGACATTCGGGGGACCATATTGAGTTTATTTTTTCCGTATTCTAAATTTTCATTAATTGGTCAAATAAATCTATAGCTTGATTGTTGGTTTGATTAATGATTTGACTTGATCAACTTTTCGTTTGAATAAATCTATCGCCAACTTGAATTTAAAGGCTACAATTTTAAAAGCACTGATTCTTCAAATCGCCAACTTGAATTTGAAGGCTACAATTTTAAAAGCACTGATTCTTAAAAAAAAAAAAAAATTAAACAGTAGATGTCCTAGCTACTGGAAGCATTAACAAGGGCTGAATAATTGTACGTCGATAACGCGTCGACTATAAAATTGACTTGAATGTAATAGCTGTATATTTGGTATGCCTCATTAATGTAATAATTTACAGTGCTTATTGTTCAGCTTGAATAAAATTTTACAGACAATCTTTGTTTTAGTTGTATTAACCGATTCCAATGGGAGAATGCAGCAAAAATATATCCGTGCCGTATACAACTACTGTACATGTATATTGGAATTGGGTTCCGTACTTCTGTTTTCAAGCACTCTTGAACATTGGCAAGGAAATACGCTAAATTGCTGCATGAAATATATTTTATTCAAATAAAGATAACAGATTTCATGATTTTATTTCATATTATAAATAAACGCTTCGAACACCTTATTTAATAGCTACATGTTTATTTATGTATAACATACTAACTAAGGACTTATAACTCCCCATTAAATAATCAGTCCTTGTATGACAAAACCATTTCATAAAATGATTTAGAATGTTTATTGGCGGTTTTAAATTTTGTTCAGGTGTATGCTGGTGAATCGTCTCTATTTTCTCCAGTACTGAAACGAAACGAAAAAATAAATCATAATTTCATACGTACGAAAAAAAAAAGAAAATAATATTTTGAGATTACATTTATGAACATATGCTAGAAGTAGCCTACATTATGTAAAGAAAATAATAAACCAACACATTTCTATCACTTTCGTTTTAACTTCGCAGCTGTGATACTTGTATCTTTGATACACCATCATAACGAAACAACCATCTACCGGAATCATTCAGTCAATCTTTAAACCTGCGCCAATTTATGCACCTGTTTCAGCAGTACCACCATCGTCGCCGTGATACTAATATCTATGATATGTCGCATGTATCTCACAGCCTCCCATTCCCACTTCTATCTTATACCGTATCTGTGTCAGTTTATGCATCTGCAGGGCTGCATCTACCCCTGCGGGATTGCGGGATTCCCGCAGTTTCAGAAAAAATCCCGCAGTTTTGAGAAAAATGTGCGGGATTTCTCCCGCACTTTTAGAAAGAATCCCGCACTTTTTCAAATCTAGTGCGGGATTTTGAGAAAAGGAAAAAGTAATTCCTGATTGAAATCGAATGTTATTTGCTAAAAGATATGATCTGTTATAAAATTTAGTTTGGAACAAACGGGTCAAATGTCGACATGGTGTTGGAGGAATGTCGCCTTTGGTTTCACCTTATAATCACACTTTCAAAAATTTAAACAGGGTGACGAGCGTCAGCGAAATCAGGGAATTTCAAAATCAGTTTTCAAATCAGAGAAAATCTACCTCTTTGCAGAAAATAAGGGAAAAATCAGGAAATTTCATTTAGGATCGATCCGTGAAAAATTTCATGTGGGATAAGGGAAAAAAATCAGGGAATTTCGTTTTTTTTTAAATCAAATCCCTGAAAAAAATTCGCTCGCGCCTACGGCGCTCGCATTATGTTGAGAAAACCTAACATATGTTGTGTTGCGCCTTCAGCGCTCGGTTATCGACCAACTTCAATCATAATTTTAAATAAAGGACCAGTTTGGTTATGACCAGTATCGCTTTGATTCAGGGAAAAAATAGGAAAATTGATACAGAATGGAGACTGGCCATACATAAAAACAGAAAAATGGATGTGCTTAACAACAAAATATCGTCTTTTGGGTCAATCTGAAAATCCCGCAACAAATTTACAAAATCCCGCAGTTTTCTGAGTTGGGTGCGGGATTTCCCGCACTTTTTCGAATTCGCAGATACAGCCCTGCATCTGTTCCAGCAATGCGAGAAGTGTAGCCTTAATACTTATATCGATGAAACACCATTTTAGCTTAAGCAGCGAAAAAAACGCATTCCCCAAACCTTACCTGTGCCAATTTGTGCATCTGTTCTAACAATGCCGCCATCGTCGCTGTGATACTTATATCGATGATATGCCGCATGTATCTCACAGCTTCTTCGTCGGTCAATTCAAGATGGAAGCGGTCTTGCACCTTTTTGACAGATTTATCGGGTTCGATTGCGATATCGGGGACATTGGCGTCCATCATGAGGGAGAAAAGGTTGAGGAAGAGGTTGGCTGATCTTGAAACAAACGTGATATATTTTACGCGACTAATTCTGGGAAGCGATCAAAAAAAGGTTGAAGATAAGAATCTGGTTGAAAATCGGTATTCGAAAAAGATGATGCGATGATCACTCATTCATCTAGCAGGATTGATAAATGTGTTTATGTGTCATGATGGCAAACAATTTCCCAAAAGGAAAATAATCTTTAAATGAAACATTTCCTCGAATGGCATATGATATTTATAAAACACTATTGGACATTTATTCGTACTTCAAAGCATCTTCGATTTTCGTTAAGGCAAATTCACGTAGGTAAATGCGCAGTTACCGTCTAAGATGGAGAAACGCTGTATAACACAACTTCTTGAAATCGGTAAAATATTCGCTCTCCGTGCCTCCCATCGCCTCTACCATTTCTCGACTCAAACGCATGGGCGGGGGCATTGGTTTGGGGTCGCGGCCAAGGATGAAGCCGAAATCAATGTGGAACAGCTTGCCTAAAAGTGATATAAGTATTATGGGCATATTTTGAATAAATTGTTCGATTTTTCATTGACTGGGGATCGCGACTCAGAAAAGAGTCGAAATCTATGTGGTACAGCTTGCCTGCGAATTGGAAGAAAGGGGATGGTTCATTTTAAATATATAAACAGCTTCTGGAAATTCGTAAAGTATTCGCTCTCCTTGTCTCCCATTTCGCGACTCAAACACGTGGGCGGGGGCATGGGTTTGGGATCACGGCCAAGGATGAAGCCGAAATCAATGTGAAAGAGCTTGCCTTCGATTTAGAAACAAAGGGGATTTGTTTATTTTAAATAAATAAATAAACAGATTCTTGAATCGGTAAAGTACTTGCGTAAAGTCTCCGATTGAGACGATGTTTTTTTGTTATTCCATTGACATAACTTTAATTTACAATTGCTAACTAGTTAAATACTCTCTTTTGAAGTTACACAATATAACTATTTTATAAACTTATGATTTAAGGGTTTAAACAAATATTTTCCTTTAAAAAGTGATTACCTGTGTTTGTAATTAGCAAATTGTCCAGATGTCGGTCACCAACGCCGAGAATATAAGTGATCACCGAATAGCCAGCTGTTTGAAAAAAAAAATGTTCACAGTATATCCATTCTAAGCCGAAACTATAATATTTCTCTTAATTCTAATTATAAACCAATGAGAATGCTACAAAGTATGAGTTTTTAGTTCCATTTTCTAAATTTAAACATACGATGCTCTCCAACTAAGTACGGCCGATAATCAGAGTACAGTTTACATTTCCATTAGCCTCAAGAAATGTCTACCCCATGAATATTCCATATCAGTGAGTGTCAAAATAAAAATTCGAAAAAAAAGAGGATCCTACCGCAGCTTTTAATGTAGTTATCCATGATTTCAGGTGCCACATTCAAAGGCGCGTTCTCGCTCGGTCCGATTTTGCGCAGATACGCCAGGATGGATCCCTCGTTCCGGATCACTTCCGCTACGGCCATGGATTCGATGAACTGCATGAATCCTTAACATAGAAGATAGAATAATGAACAAATGGCGACTAAAAATGTAAAAGATTGCTATGATTAGTGGAGCTAAACACATTACTAAAATAAAATATTGATATGATGCTATGTTGTAAGGGGTAAAAAATGCGTTAAAAAAAAAGGAGTTAGTCTTATGAATATATTATATCAACTATATATATATATATATGTGTGTTTCTTATATAAATGGAGTCCTTAAAGACATTCTTTTTGCTTAGTAATGACTTTTTATTGACTACATCTGCATTTATAAATTGTTTTGTAGCACTTGATGACAAAAACGGTCGCATTTGTCCAATGTGGGTATAACATGCCTCAAGCTAAAAGTATACCTGCATTTTTCGTAATAAATGGAAGCGCTCAATGAAAGATAATACACTGACAAAGAGAGAAGCTGTAAAATTATGAAACATTATATGTCCCAACAGCCCATATATAACGAATCTTAACGTACCATGTCTACTGCTCGTCGCCAGCACTTTATACGGCGTCAACTTCAAATCCAAATTTTCTTTGCGCAACAATTTGTCCATCAAAGTGATGATCTGCATGACTAGTTGATCTTGTCGTAAATCGTCGCCATATTTGAAAATCGTGACGTAGGTTTCGTAGTCGAGCGTTTTGAAGGTGAATTTGCAAGGCTGCAATGCGCTCTGAAATCAGAAGGGGAGACTGTATAATGAAACCAAAATGATTATCTGATTAACATTGCGATATCATGTTCTCTTGAAACTCAGAGTAACTGTGGTTTTCTATCCGAAGAAGGTGTGTTTTTATACTAACATTAAGAAGATTTGTATTCTTTAAGATCGAAAAAAAATAACATAATTATTTGTTTAGACTAACTTCAATTGTTCTGTGTTGACATGTTTAAACGAGGGGAAACCATATTATATCAAGTGTTGATAAGGGTATTAAATATGAACATTTGACTTAAATACCAAAATCATTTCAGCATTTAGTTTTATTCAACAAGATGTTTGGTCAATTTTTATATTAATTTCAATATTTTTATGTGACAATGTGTATATTTTCGATCGGAGACATTTTGGTTGTTATTGTTGTTTGAGTAACTGTATTTAAAAACATAACAATTACATATCATGAAACTAATACCCTTCAAGCAACAGCCTGTCATCCCGGCCCAACTAATAAGCCTTGCTCAGGATATTTTCTGAGCAAAGCTGTTGGTAAAGCATTAGATCTAGAGCCATAATCCTCATGTATTTAGTTAATCGAATGATCCTAAATGAGCAGATTAGTGATACCATCTTCTTAGTATGAATGCGTATACTGACTTGATTTTGTGCATACTTATTGAATACTGTTTTATTATGATGCATTATTTTCTAAATGCTTTTCAATTAATTCATACCTGTTTGTTTTGTCATCGAGAGTAATTTTAACATAATTTCATGATTTCACAAAACGAATGGGACGAGTTGATTATTACAATATACTTGTCAACATATTATAGGCATTGTTCCGCATTTAAAGTAATACCATATCTTTATAAAGAAAATTGTAATTTCTCTTATATATCTCCCGTTATTACCTTGAACAATGTTGCGTTGTCCGGACGAATTCCCTTTACCATCAGCGTTGGATCCACAGGACAAGGGATCGGGTCGAAAGTGGAGAAATTGAATTTCACCGATTCTGTATCCATCAGCAATGACTGTAACTTCTCAATCTGTAAATATGAACACGTGAAATTATTATCGCCTTAAACATTAATCGGAGTTACAAATCAGATTTAACTAGAAAGTCAGTGACCTTGGATCCCCCGTGAACTTCAACAATTCGTGGATGCAGGATGGTCAGTTTTTACTATAATTAACTTTGGAAATAACGAACTATTTTGCGAATAAACAAGATCTTGTGATGAAAGAAAAACAGAGTAACATCTTGCATCAACACTCACTTCTTTCTGAAGACATCTCTAGGACTGACGAGATTTAAAGGGCTCCAAAATCGACAATTTTCAACCGATTGACATAAAACCTTGACGAGGCACGACTTCAGACCTTGGTTTATGCGTGTATAAAATTTGAAAGGTCTAGCCCAATTGCTTCAGACCAAACTCGCCTGCACAAAGTGCTTGGTATCTGAAAACAAGTTTAAAATCGACAATTTTTAAAGTGCTCCAGAATTGACAATTTTCAACCGATCGAGATAAAACCTTGACGAGGCACGACTTCAGACCTTGGTTTATACGTGTATAAAGCTCTAGCTCAACTCCTTCATACCAAACTCGCGTGCACAAAGTACCCTATATCAAGCGACACAGACAGACAGACGGACAGACGGACAAGCTCAACCCTATATCCCCTCGTTTTCACGGGGGATAATTATCCAGTAGCCTACATGGATAGATTGAATCGGCCTGTAACAGGCAATTTTATTTGTGTTTAATCTATCGACACGCCTGTTTATTTAATATTTGTTTCAGTCTCACGATTAATTTCATTGTTTAATGATTTTAAACATTTTTTTTTTATCGGGATATCTCTGCTAAACTGTATGAATTTAGGTATGTTAAGTGTGATAGTTGTGTAGTGACAATATGTGTTAGTGTTTTTGTGTTTTTTTACCTTTTTGATACGATCCCCTTTCTCCCTCGCCACCGTTTTAACAACTTCGACTAGTTTTTCCATGAATACTTGTTGGCCAGCGATCGATGAGCGACGCAGTTGACATTCGCGTCCACCCTTAAAAATAAAAACCCGATTATGGTCAACATAGTACGTTCAACGAGTTAACAAAAAAAAAAGACTAGTAACGGTTCATGTAGTGTAGGTAAAAGTTTTTGTTAAAAAGCTCAGATATCTTATTAATAGCTTTAAAAAATAGGAACCCGTTAGAACGCTACTTCAATAATAACTCTAGCTTATGTATGATAGGTTTTCAGTGCTAGATTTTTTTTTCTCTTTGCGGGGTGTTTGAATAGACGGGGGCCCTATAGCCCCTACATCCAAAACCCAGGGGCCATTTAGAAAATCCGAGGGCAAATGGACGCCGGGAGTTTGGAGTCTCGGTTTTACTGATCTTTTTTTTTTTTTTTTTAGATTTTTTAGATCAATGGTATCTATAACACTACTACATGTACAACTCACCCTTTTAAGTGCAAGGCTGAACCGTCTCAATACCGTCACATACATATGGTAGGCCCTCTGGTCCCTTGACGGCGCATCCTGTTCGTCACATTCAACCAGGAGGTACCAACATAGATAGTTGGCCAAAACGGCGTTATTACAGGCACGACTGATCAAAAAGGTGGCTAGGTCCATCTAGGTTTGAAGAATAGAGGTTATATGAATAAAGCATATTGTATTTCGAACGTTAATACAATTTGGTACAGAAAATATTTTCACTATTTTCAAATAAGACTCATTTTCTTTGTTCCAAGCTTCTGTTTTTGTAAAATCACCACACAAAGTTTCTTTTTGTTTTAATAATAATTTTACTCTCGACTATCAATAACCTGGAAAACAGGCAATGCTATCGCGACCTTCAGACCTTAACTCGAAATCAAATAGCTATAAAATATAAGATATAAGTGATAGATCATTGATTTAAGTGTTCAACCATAGGAATTCATTAAATTTGTGTCCCAAAATAAATCTCCGACATACCTCAGCCGCCGATTCAGTCGTATCCATCTGCATGGGCACACCGCCATCTTCCAACGCATCCTCAATCAGTGCCTCTTGCATGTAACTCGAGGTTCGGCCTAGCTTCGGTTCATCGCTTTCCGAGGTTGACCGAAGAGAGGTGGGTGAGCCCGGGGCAGCCGTTGTAGTAGATATTGATTGATTTAAGGTGTCGGATGTGGTGCTTTGAGAAGACATCGTACTGCCCAGTCTGTTGATGAAATATAACGGTTAATATTTTAATATATGTACCAACTCATTTTTATAATTGATACATTGTGAATGTTAAACTTAAATCTGCATAAAATATTCTTTTATATCGATTAAAATTAAATTTCAAATCAAATTATTTCTCATAAGACATGTTTTTTTTTAAAATACTGTGTCATTAATCAATTCATTGTATTTCATTTCCTTCGTTTGGTTATTATTGTTTATATTTAATAAACATATAAAGGTTATTAGAAAATTGTATTGATATTAACTCGCTATTAATCTTTGTATATGTCATTGTTCTATTTAATTTTGAAAGTTCTCGTATGTAAAATAATGATGGTTTATAGTTCCCACACAATACATGTATTTAGTTATTCATATACAGTATTAACATATAACTCGTTTATCATTTATGCAAGAAATTGTTTTTAAAAAGTTTGAAATTGTTTCATGTTTTTGATCGGGATGTAATTAATGGACCCTAAAATAAGAAGAATTTACTCGGAACATCCAACTATTAACATTTATTGTAGTTTCGTAACTATAGTCGGTTATCTCTTCATATATACCGCATTCGAATTTGACTTTATCTGACAGACATTATGATAAATGAATTTAATATAAACATTTTTCATCAATGTTTATGTATTTACGAATATGAAATTATAAGATTATAAAAGTGATAAGCAAGAAATGTTTTTGTCGAAAACCAGGATAACCATGCATGATTTTTTTAAAAGGAAATATGCCTCAGTCTGTGTTTGTATTTTATTTTTATAGTTTAAAAAACTTTGGTATAGTAAAGAATAGTTCAAGAAAATAAATAAACAAACAAACAACATGTATGTATGAAAATTTATAAACAAATTACTAAATAAACACAATATCATGGAATGGAGAGGAAATCAGAGTTTTCTATATGGTATTAAATTATTGATAAATATAATATTGTTCAATTAAAACGACAACAGTGGGTGCATATTTGCTTTCATTGAGGGATCAACATATCATAACGCATGTCCACATCGCATAGCCTAATCCCACTCCACATTCCCTTAACCAAGAGGATCATCTTAATCCAAGCACCTCGTTGCATGCATAATTCTAAAATCACTGATCCATCCGTCACCCAACTTGTGCCTGAGTCGATGTTTTCACACCGTTGAACATTCCCCGGAGAACAGGTTTTTAAACATTCCCGGAGCAAGTGCACTTTTCAACCTGAACTGTGCTCCGGGGAACTTGAGCTATTGCTTTCCCTCGAATCAATATGATGGAATAAATTTCGGAGTCGAGAGTGTTAATTGTGAATATTTTATTGGATATTGGAATATCGCCGGAGTTCAGCATGACAGGTATATATTGGGCACCGAGAGTGGTGAGTGCCATCATTCTTCGGATATATACTGAATAATAATAGCAAATTGGAAAAAAAAAACGCTGAGCAATTATTGTCAGTTACAAAGTGAAAAGTATATTTTCACTGTTTGAAAAAGTGTAAGTAAGATTTGAAGTTATCTAATGATAGGATTATTTGCGAGTTCTCAAATCATATATATATTTTTTTTCTTAAAAATTATTAGAATGATTAATTTAAAAGATGGGTTGTTATATACTAAAAATAATCAAATTTTAAAGCGTAAATCCATCAATTAATGCTTCGTATCGTATTATGTTTAATGTTTGCAAGCACTTAGTGGTTAAGTCAAATAAGCGCATTATAAAAACGGTGATTTATGTTGAAATAATAATAATAACTAGCAATACATGACAACATAATATCTCAAATACTTATTCAATGTTTTCCTATTGCTTTTCAGTTCAACAATGCCAGCGACCCAACAGCCGATCCAGTGGCCAGAAGATTCAAATTGAAATCATAAAAGTTAACCTGTATGAAACAGTATAAAAACGTGACTTAAGCAATATATTCTTTCTACTTTCAGCTACACAATGGCAGCGACCCAGCAACAGCAGATCCAGTGGCCGAGCGCCCGCTTCCTGGTGACACCGAGCAGTGCCGCCCTCACACCCAACAACCCCAGCGCCCGCTTCCTCGTGACGCCCAGCACCGCCTCCCTCACCTCGCAGAGCACACCTCACACCGCGGCCGTCGCTCCTGTCGTCATCAAACCAACCCTCGGTTCACACGCTGTCTACTCGCACCAAACCGCCTATCCCCTGCCTACGGGGTACCCGGCTCAACCGCAGTTGCAGAACATGGGGTATTACCGCTCGGCATCGCACAGTTTCATGACTGACATGAGCAGCAGCTGTGCTTCGATGATGTCACGTGATTCATCGATGAATACGTCCAACGTGCAGATGCCGATTCCAATTCAGCCGAAACCAGCTTCAACCAACAAACCTGAGCCGCTCCAGAAACCGCCACCAACCATCGCTCCACAGCAAGCGGTTCTACAGAAGACGCAGACCAGCACGCCCACGCAACCGAAATCAACAACCGACACCTTCTGCTTCACCGATCAACTTCCGCCGTCGCCCATCATCTCACCCGATGACCTCACCGCCGAGCTCGCCAACTTCCACGATTTCTTCAACTTCGACGCCAGTGACCTGCACTTGAGTCGCTCCGATATGCGGTTCGGGAGCAGCATCGAAGCCGACTACGCGATGTCGCAGTGGGATCCGGCCAACGCCACGAAACCGGAAGTGGCGACGCGACCGACGAATTCGATGTTATCGCTACTTGGCGATGTCCATGGTAGCATCGGTGCGTCGGATCTTGAGCTGGAAACGAGTCGTTCAGCGACGAACCCACGCGTCGCCGCCGCCCAGAACGCTCTTCATCTCAACAGTGATACCTCTGTTTGGGATAGCAGCACTGGATCTGTGAATGGATCGTTGCCGCAACGCTGGTCAGTCGCACAGTCTTCGCTTCATCTCAACAGCGACACTTCCGTGTGGGATAGCAGCGCCGGCAGCGTCTCGGGTACCGGAAGTACCGGAAACGCGATCATCGATACCGGAACTCACCATATCCTCGCCCAGGAACTGCACCGGATCACCCAGTGTTCCTTCTGCCACAAGATCTGCAAATCCAAGGCCGGTCTCACTCGTCATCTGCAGGTCTGCGGTGCCGACGCTGCAGCGAACCGCCGTTACTGCGCCATTTGCGATCGCCGCTTCACGTCGGAGCGCACCTGCCGCATGCACAAGAAGAAGCAACATGGCACCAACAATGAATGTACCATCTGTTCCGCGACCTTCAACACCGCCCTGCAGCTGCGAAACCACATGGGCATGCATCGGATCGGTGTGAAACAGATGAACTGCTGGAAGTGTGGGGAGACGTTTCCCACGCGGTACAGGCACCGGAAGCACATGCGCGTGTGTGAGGCGACGAGCAAGTTCGTGTGTGGGTTTTGCGGAGAGGATTTTGCGTCAGTGTTCTGTCGCAAGAAGCACATGGTGGTGTGTGCGAAGAGGTTGAGTGTTCAGTGAGAAGGAGATGATGGGGGAACTTAGTAGATGTGTTTAGAACTGTCGACAATGTTGGGTAAAGTCATACATGTCAGGTGGTTTGTACGATTTTGATCGTAATCTCGCTATGTGATAACATTTTAAGCGTCTTTAAGAATTAAGTTGAAGTCATAATTTGAGCCAACTAATGAGTATCTGTATCTCGTACCAGAGTTGCTGCTATGTAAGGTTATGTTAGGGAGTCTTGAGATACATGTTGCAGTTTTATCATGTTGTTATATGAATGTATACAGAGTTAGACTTCGTTATTTTAGGGTCGCGATTAGCACATGTGTTAACTGTTCCTTATGAGGAAACTGATTACATTTATTGATTAGTGCTGTAATTAGATATTAATTGCAATTAAATTTTCCGGCTTCTGGCTGAAACGTCCTGCTGTAATTTTGCATGTTTACCTGAAGTTGGATTGCAATTTATAATTGGCATGTTAGAATATTATGGTGCTTGGCAATTGGCCATTATACTTTCGTGCTATTGTGCCATTTTATTTGTATATGTTGTACAGTTTAATAAAACGTTTATAAACCAATATGTTTTTTTTTACTTGTTGCAATGACAAAATGATAAAATGAAACCTTAGCTAAAATCTAAACAGATATATTAGACAAATAGACAAACATGAACATTTATACATACGGAAATTCTTACAACTCGGGTTATTTAAAGAAAACATTAATTGAATGACTAATGACTAAATGCTGTCACATCAAGTATTTCTTCTTGCATTGTCAAATGATTCGTATGCAACATCATATATAGTATTATAGTATATATATAATTTCACAGTGAAATTACAATCCAACAAAATCAATATTTAACCCCTAGATCTTTCCTCAAGAAAAACATAAACTCAAACCACACTTAGATCTGCTCTCACTAAATGCGTCCTCCTGACTAAGCGCTTCCTGGGGCGTAAACAATTGAAGAGCTTAGAGCAAAAACATGTTTAGTGCGAAAAACCTATTTTTGAGTTAACAACACAGTCAATATTTTTTATATGTGAACCAACTTCTTTATGAGTATTAAGGTCATACAATGAACATTTATTGAGAAATTTGAAAATTCTCAAAATACAGGTTTTGACCGTGTAATTCAGGATTTTACTTGCGCAAACCAGTCTGTTGCAATAAACTTGTTATTCCCATGCAATGTGCCATACCCTTGCAAAGAGCGCAAATATGTCGCGATAAACATGTAAAATAACTATATTCTCTTTATAACGAAAAAGTGAACTGCAAATTTATTGTAGTGCATAAATATGTCTTTTTCAATAAACAAGTTGAATATTTTATTACAAAATCGGGAATTTTTAATGCCGTTTTTCTCAAAACTATAATTTCGCACATGTTTCTGCTCTACGCTCTTCAATTATTTAACAATTATTAAATACTCTAAATGACGCATCCTATATGGAACTCCTCGTTCACAGTTAAATGCAGACATAACAAAAGTCAACCCCCTAGATCTATCCTCAAGAAAGGCATCCTCCTTCAACGACATACACATACCACTCTTACCTATATCAACTCAAGTAGGCTTTTGAACTCCGCATACGTTGACCCTCAAATTGAAAATCCGGACTAGGGATAAATAGAAACAAATAATTTTGAATTAATTAATAGTCATCTTGATCTGCTCTCAGTTAATGCGTCCTCCTGACCCGAAAGTGTTCCCTCCGTCGCCATCAACCCCGCAACGGAACTACTTTCAAAGTGTGACGTCATAATCAATGACATACTCGTTTGTACTAATCGTCTACTAAATGCCTTTGCATTTTCAGGAAACCAAACACACTGATTCACATGATAAACACATCCCCTTCTAATATATAACTTTTACCTCGATCTTCTCTCACTGAATGCGTCCTCCTGACCCGAAATCGATTCCTGCGTCGCCATCGACCCCGCAACGGAACTACTTTCAAAGTGTGACGTCATTACTGATGACGTCATTGTCTGTTCTCGTTCGTAGGCCGCGTTGATCTCGTCGTTGCTCTCGTATTTCAGTGCTTGCACGAGTTGTAGGAGGTAGAGGAGGAGTTCCTTTGAAATATAATACAATGGAGTTGAAATCAAATCTCTCAGATATCTTTATACAAATATCTTGAGATACTGAACATCAGTTTAGGGTTTCTTAAACTAACTCCAGAAATGCATTGCATTTCAATACCACTTTATAATATTTTACCCGTCAAACAAAGTTGTCATTATTATTATAGTAAAATCAGTCCATTTATAAACAAGTAAGCTCCAACCCCTAGTCAAAAACTAAACTATATACCGGTAATAAAAGTCTACAAAAGAAAATACGAACAAAATATATTGCACACACAACTCAACAATACAGATTGCAATTTATCGTCGTGTCTTTAAAAAAAAATGCATAAAACTATCACGCCTTACTCGCAACGCATTTTTATTCGATGACAAAAAATCATCGTTTAAGAAACAAACTATGTTTCTGGCCATAACTCCATAAGCCTCCTGACCGCATATTTCCTAGTAACGGGATGCGTAAAATATATATATATATTTTTTATATCTATATTGCTCTTTAACAATTTTAAACCAACAGTAATTCAACAGTCTTACCTCATCATCAGCTTCCATAAGCCGTGTAACCGCATATTTCCTGACAGCGGGATGCGTAAAGGCCGGACAGAGTAATTCAAGTGCATCCGCCGTGTCCATAGGACTCCATTTGTGCAGCATCTCCAATGCCTGTTTCACTTCTTGCTGTACGCCCCAGTCAACGGATTTGAGGAATTTAGTCAGGGCCTGTAAAAAGTGAAAATTGGAGACACATTGTGATAAATATAGTCTATAGGATCTATTTATCTTGCGCCCCAGTAAACGGATCTGAGAAATTTTGTCAGGGCCTGTATAGGTGAAAATTGAGTGGAATATTTTGATCAAAACATAAGGTTTGTTTCATCTCTTGTGGTACGTCCCAGTCGACCGATTTTAGGAATTTCGTCAAAATGTAAATTTGAGACAACTTGTGATTAATATAGTCTAAAGGATTTGTTTCACTTGTTGTTATACGCCCCATTCCAATTATTTTGTGAATAGAGTCGGGGCCTTCATTTGGACAAATTTAGGGAATATCATGATTAATACATTTATGCCTATTGTTGAAATATATCTTCGGATGAAAATCTCAAAAAATATTCAATATTAGCACATTTATTTTGTCATTTCAGTTAAGTATTGTCATTAGCATCTGCTGAGTAAATGTTAGTGCAATGATCCACCGATTCGAGGAACTTTATTGGTGAACAATAATATGCTGAGAATGTATTGTCAAAGTTAATCTGTACATTTGGCAGTTTATTTTATAATTCAGACTAAAAGTAAATATTCAAATCACAATTTTATATCACAAAGTGTAATAAAGTTCTTGTGATAAGTAAAGAAATAATATGCATTATAATACAAAATATTGAAAACAAACTATTCATTGAAAAGGTTACAAAGCGACTACCTGTACTTTTATTCAAGAAAAAATATAACAAACCGTTTTCTGGGACGACAAATAAAATCTGAATTTCCACACTAAATCCTTTTCTTCTGAAGAGAGATTTTTCGTTGGTGCATAACTCACTATTGTCTGAAAGAAAACAACTTTTCTTAGAATGTGATTATCCATACATTGCCGGAACAGACCGATATTAAAGTTGTCTATTGGTTTATAATCTCAGTTAAAAAGAATTTACACACTTTGACAGCTACAAGTATAGGCTATACTTCAAGCTTTTGAAACACATTAAAAAGTCTTTCATTTTAAAGTATTTAATATTGTTTCTCTCTTTTAGAAATAAATATACCATGAGTTGATCCCTCGTTGCAGCATTTGGTTTCAAATCCTTATCTGTGGGACCGCTTCTCAAACTTCTTGCAAGCTTATGGTGTTTGCTCTCAACTAAATTTTCCTGAAATATATAAACACAATACTTAATATTATCCCTTAAAAGCACCGGCCAATAGATCAATCGTATCTAATGAAACAAATAACCAAATAATGGTTAGATACTTTTTACAAGCGATATGGTGCACAATTAAGAAACAAATCAGGGATGAGGGACAAAATATTCGGTACCAAATATATCAGGAGATGAGTCTTAACGCATTCAAATTTATAGGGCTTGTTTACGTTTAAAGTAATATAGAAGACACTAGAACTACTCTGCACGGTACCAAACACATACCACTGAGAAACGATAGTTATTGGTAGGCTGTTTATTTGGATTAAGCGTTAAGTGTTGAGGAGTATAATCCGCTCCATGTTTATTTTTGTTTATTTGTTTATTTTTTACCTGTCCAATTTCCGGATCCGGAACAAGAACGATTTCCGGTGACTGCTTTGTGTGACAAATCTCATCTCCACCCTTAGAAAATAATAACAAATATATAAACATGTATTATCTATGAATATTGATGCATATTCATAAACTGTGTAAATATGTCTTTCTCCTATTAGCGAATATATTTATATCTATAATATCACTCCATTTCAAAACAATATACTTCTGAAACATACAGCTCTCCGCATTTATGTTCATAATTTGACTAACATTCAAAACAATATACATGCTGAAACATATTTGTGTCTCTACGAACTACACACACATGTGCAATACTTATAGCTTATGAAACAACACAATAACAAATCAAACCATAGCAAACATAATTCTCACCAGCTCATAGTAAACCACCGTGTATTCTGTGCCGTCGAAATGAATATGTGGAAACTCGATCATCAAGTACATGAAGTTGGATTGCCGTTTCTGTTTATCTTTGATCAACTCAATCTCTCTCAGCGTCAGGCGATCTAACCAATCAACACGAGCCATGTGACCGTCCCGGTACTTCTTATATAACTGCAACAAATTAAATCAACGTATGCATGTTTATTTTGAATAATGGCAAAAGCTTTTTTTTAGTATTTTCTATTTTCATGTACAGTTATAATCCCTTTAATTTTTGGTGATTAAAACCATGTCCTCATCGCGATTTATTTAATATCTATCAAGGTATTTGGGGACATATTACAATTATTTATACCGACGATCTACTATTTTATTAATTATATTCTAACCATTGATTTAAAATTAAGACAACATTTATGTTACTTTTTTGGCTTTATATGCAAGCGATAGGGGTGTGTTCCGGGACACTTTATGTCGGGCCGGGCCGGGCCAGTTCAGAACAACACATTGTATATAAAGCATATGATATACATACACTAAAAATACGAATTTCATAGGTGGCAACAGCTGAGAACATCCTGGAATTTAACGATTGCTTGTTCCAGACATGGAAATTCCTTGAAATTAAAAATAAAATCCAAAAAGATGGAATTTGAAATTTACATAAAAAACACATAGAATCTCTTGAACCTAAAGTTCCAGTTTTCCATGTCCAGTTAATTGAATAATTTGAGTTAAATTAAATCTTTCAAAAGTGGCGCTCGTATAATATTGCAAACAAACGGTCTCGGTTCAATCCCGTGCATAACATGACATTTGGGGGGTGTCAATGAGAATTAACGATCAGGTATAATTTAGTAATCTGTTTTTATAGATTGAATACAACTTGTCGATGTAGACCACTATGGACAGATTTTGTAAATTAGTAAACTTCAAATTTATATGATTGCAGCATTTTCGTTTTTGCTTTGAGGGGATTGGGCTTTAGGGTTTCTCGAAATACATAAAATTGTGAGTAAAATATTCATAAGCATGTAAATAAGGAGATACATTTAACAATTTGGAAAGCTCTTAAAGGTTTAAACTACAGGAAATTTTAACGATACCATTTTTCATTGTTCCGAAATTGTTCCCAAAGTGTTCCGAGCTGCAGCTCGGCCCGGCCCGACTACATTAGTCGGGCCGGGCCGGACCACGGAACACATCCCTAGCAGGCAAAGCTGTGTATTTCACTTATTCACTTTTTCTTCTTATTTTTTATTTTAAATATATGTGAATATTTATAGTGTAAAACTCACTTTTGATATATTTGACATGTAGTCGACACTGGAACTTGTTTTGCCTTGCGTGGTACTATCATTGCTCCCGTCTGCCTCGATTCCGGGCCACACTTTCAAATCATACATTCCTTGGCGGAACGCCCTGAAATGTTTTTTTAATACCCCTGCGGCTTTACATAGTTAGATTCAATTTTTCTAATAAGTCAAGTGTTCTTTTTACTATACTTGGCTGAACGTGCTGAAAAGGGTTTGGCGATATTTCAACAATCCAAAACCTTTCGTGGTGTTAAACATTCTTGGGTTGAATATTTCTAATATAATTTTAATAAACAACTGAATGAACCAAAATACATATTATTCATTTGTTATAAATGATATTGTCAACTGTATACATACAATTAAAACACCATTGTGATTATTGTCTTAAAAATACAAGCTTAATATAAAACATTTGTATATCCACACACAGCTGTCATATTCTATAACATTGACGATACTCATCAAACAACATACCCTCGCTTTGAGAACAGAGAAAGCGTGGTACCCCCGATCGGGACTGTGTCTCTTGGTCCGTATATATCCCATAACGTCAGGCAAAGATTAGCGTTCATTGGTAGGTCGCTGAATTTTACCGGTAGTGTTATCCATTCGTTCCAGCTATTCGATAAGAAAAAGTATGTTTAACATATAAATCAAATTCATGTCATCTCATCGTCAATACAATTGTGTTCAACTTTAAATAAACTCGTATATTCGTTTGTAGGACAACTTAAGTATAGGTTTGTTCAATTTTGTAATAATAAATAATATATACCGGTTTGTATATGTCTGAGGAGTTTTTTTTTAAATATGTTTAATTAGAAAATATAAGCATTCATTAACTTACTTCCATTTTGTATTGAATGATTTATAGGATGTTCTCATCGGCAAAGCAATTGGTCGTCCATCAGAGTAAACCTAAAGCAAAAAAGTATGTCATTCATGTCATATTTTGCATTTTACTCTTATCACCTGTATGGTTGTTTTACATATATCAATTTCGGATCTCAATTAAAAATGTATTTCTTCAAAGAAATAAAACAATAACTTATTTTCCTTAAATATATTCAAACATTTTCAGCAAATTCTGATATGTTCTTGTACAAAGTTTCTAATAAGGTATGCTAATGAAATGTTACATATTTAATAATCTTGAAATGTGCTTTGCGATCACTTACTTGACAAGTGACATATAGATCCGGACAGTTGTTTTGGCATGCCCCTGAGAACCTCAGCATAGGATTATCAATCAACTCTAGGTGACCAGGCCTCTTGTAGTCACCTTCCAGGGTGCCTCTTCAAAAGTAAAAAAAAATGATGATTAAAAAAATAATAAACCCTAATATGCTACTTATAAACTTATAAGTTTTGTATGCTATGTTACCAATATCAATTACTACCGCATGGAAAAACGCAATGACCAACAGGCAAATGAATAGATGGAAGGATACCTCAGACTCACATTTATTAAGAGCATGCCATCTTCATGAATTACTGATCAACCCTTTAAATTGAAGGCTTTTATCAATGTTAGGCCGCATGTCGATCTGTCATAATGGTTTACTTTTGTTATTGTTGTTGTTTATAAACAACAACAACTAGAAGATCAGTGACCTTGGATGCCCCGTGAACTTCAACAATTCGTATATGCAGGATGGTCAGTTTTAACTAAAACTAACCTTGGAAATAACGAACTATTTTGCGAATAAACAAGATCATGTGATGAAAGAAAAACAGAGTAACATCTTGCATCATCACTCACTTCTTTCTGAAGACATCTCTTGAACTGACGAGACCAGTTGGCAAAAATATCCTCAATTTATACTTTTGAGACGCAGCTGACAAGGCCAGTGAAACAAATATATCATTTAACTTACATAGCAAATATGCTTATATAAGCACGATTACTTTTGTAAGCCAATTCCAAATGCACCAGGCTCCCCAGATTGGTGTTAACTCATCTCTATTAATTTGCTGAATAATATGCTGATATAAGCATGAGTACTTATAAATATGCTTATATAAGCATGATTGCTTATAAAATCACACGCAAAATGTTTTTTGAGGGCAGCCTACGAGATAAGTGAAGAAAAAATATCATTTCACTTATCTAAAAAATAATTTGCTTATATAAGCATGTTTGCTTACATAAGCACATTCCACGTACTTCAATGATAATATCTTATATCATCACCCACATTTCCTCATCTGAATATGAACTTTTCGCTACTTTTTGAAGTGCTCCAAAATCGACAATTTTTAACCGATCGAGATGACACCATGACGAGGCACGACTTCAGACCTTGGGTTTATATGTGTATTAAATTAAAAATCTCTCGCTCAATTCCTTCATACCAAACTCGCGTGCACAAAGTACATAACATCGGGTGAAAATGCTAAAATCGACATTTTTTTAAGTGTTCCAGAATCGACAATTTTCAACTGATCAAGATAAAACCTTGACGAGGCACGACTTCAGATCTTGGTTTATACGTGTAAAAAGCTCAATTGCTTCAGACCAAACTCGCCAAAAACTTATTAAAATCGACAATGTTTTAAGTGTTCAAAAATCGACATTTTTCAACCGATTAAGATGAAACCTTGACGAGGCACGACTTCAGACCTCGGTTTATACGAGAATAAAATTTGAATGTCTATTGCTTCAGACCAAACTCGCCAAAAACTTATTAAAATCGACAATGTTTTAAGTGTTCAAAAATCGACATTTTTCAACCGATTAAGATGAAACCTTGACG
>LQRL01161042.1:18384-35006 GCA_001703475.1 Hydroides elegans
CAGTTTTGGCCAGATTCGGTCACATGAAATGGCCGAATTTGGCCAAAATGTCCACAAATAGCGGTTTTTCTAAACATGAGCTTTTCCAGGCTGTTTCTCTGCAACGGATGGTCGTAGGGACCTGTGAATAGGCTCAAATGAAAGGTCTTGGCCTGTATATGTGCCTTTTGAACGTTTTGGCCAGATTCGGCTACAGGAAATGGCCGAATTTGGCCAGAATGTCCACTAATAGCGGTTTTTCGAAACTTGTGCTTTTCCAGGCTGTTTCTCTGCAACGGATGGTCGTAGAGACCTGGGAATAGGCTCATATGAAAGGTCTTGGCGTATAGATGTGCCATTTGACAGTTGCGGCCACCGGATCGGCCAAAGTTGCCCAAAAGCTTTGAATTTCCAAAGCACGGGCATATACGAGATAGTCAATACCCCTTCGAATCGGGGGGCGGTTGGGGCCTTTTCGTGTTTCACAAATACTTCCTTGTTAAATTGAATATTATATTTAAATTCTATCAAATTAGAATTCCTATCACACTGGAAATTTCCGTCCAAATTATTCACTGTATTATTTGACTGTGGTTATAATCAAAATATTTTATAGTATGGCAATAGATATCGTATTTCATGTTTTATATTGACAGGTTCTAAGCATACATTTATTGAACAATATTCTTACCTCCTTATTTCTCCTTCATACTTTCAAACTTTATAATATAATGTATGCATTATTTCATTCAATCGGAATATTTACTTGTTTATTACTAATCCAATGTGTATTTGTATTAGAATATTCTGTATTGTTGTCAGCAATCTGTGATAGACAATATTCTTGTTTTATTGCAGTGTGCAATGTTTTATTTTGTTGCCTAAATGTATTTTATTTTGATTGTTTGTTTTTCAATTTCAAATAAAACTAGATAGTAGCTCATCAATTGATTCAATAGTTTTATTGGCTATATATCTTAAATAAAACACATGATCGATTTAGTTATAATCTCCATGTTGCTTTATGTCGTGGCTACAGACAAGCAAAAAGTAGATTTTTCACAAGCCCTGTTTTTCATTGGAATTGTTACAAGTTTGGAATAAAACACAGCTTAATTATTTTTGCCGAAAGCGGTTTCCATTTAAATGTTAAACATAATGGTATTTATGAAATTTACCCGATGTTAGATGTTCTAGGCAATGGCATGCGAAACAAACCAGGATTCTTTTGTATATTTGCTATTTGTTTTTCACGTTCATATCTACGAAAAAAGATACATCTCTCACTATTGTGGACCGCCTTTAATGGGACTTTTTACAACAATCTTAGAGGTCTTGGCTCTTCAGTGTGTGTTTATGTATGTGCTTATATAAAATCTGTCATACAATAAGCTGGTCAGCTGGCTATATGTCTGTAGTATACATAGTCGAGTCATATGGACAATCAACGTTCTATCAAGTTGTAATCGCTAAACGCCATTTTCTTTCGCACCAATATTTTGTCATATTTATACAGGAAGGTGTTTGTGCCCTCTTGAATAGGAATATGATATTTCCCTGGATTTTCGTTTCGACACATTATACTGGTAGAGATTGTTATTGTGAAACGATAAATTGAAAAGAGATGGGATTAATGAGATTGAAGTATTGATGACATTTATGCGTGGATACAGTTATATACGGTTATCAAATATTGTATGCTTTGTCAATGCTATATCTGTTTTGCATAAAATCATCGTGTAACTATCACAGTTCATCACAATATCCACGTATCCATGCGCTATTGAGATAGGTTGTGCAAGAAAAAAATGAAATCAAACATATTTTTTTTTATTAATCAGCAAAAGAAGATACAAATGCACACGACTAGAAAATATAAATATCAAGAAAATATATGCAACTACATTACTGGAATTTCAAAATTAATAATTATTCTTATTTTTGAATAACAATAATAAGTTCATGATATCAATTTATAAATTATATTTGAATCAAATAGACAAACCTAATTCTACACTTTCAGGTTTCAAATATTCATATAAACATTGGGTTACATATTTAGACTATTACGATATCATACTATGATTTCGATTATATTTTGTAAATACATAACGATTTTCATATATTGAGATGGTGACAATTCCAAATTTAACTGTTTACATGTTAGAATATTTATGTATGACAATACCAATGAAGTATCAAAATAAATATTTATTTTTAAACGAATAAGCAAAAATACAGACAACCAATGTTCTTATCAATAGACAAAAAGAATCAAATTGAGACCTATAAAAAAATGCACACTTTAAAATCTGATGATGTAATGCGTATACAACCGTCTTTTTATTTTCGTTTTTTTTTATAGAATATAGCAAGACATACTATTACTTTTTTGTATATACACTTCCATTAAACTTCTTTTGGTTGTGCAAAAACAAGTATAAGACAATCAATTTATATGTTAAATCCTAATTTAATTACGAATAAATTTTGGAAAACAAATTGTAAAAAGTAAAAAAGAAAAAAAAAGTATCCTCGTGAATATTTGTTGTTTGAAAAGCACAATTATAATTAAACAAAAAATATAAGCAACCAACATTCTTAAACGCAGAAAAAAAGCAAATGCATCACATTAAGCTCTATTTGGCAATGTCTATTTCTATCTATGATATTTTAAGTTGATTTACAGTGTCGCAAGAAATAAATTTATATTTGTATTCATTTACAATTTGATTGTTATACAAAACAAGTATCGGACAGCCCATCGAAAACCATGGCAAAACAAACAGTTAAAACAATTATTAGATTATTTTTTTTCGAAAACGTTTAGAAATATTTGTTAGTATTTTTCACACCAAGGGATAATCAAAATATATATCTTGTGATTGCATAAAAAATGCATAAAATTAATTGGAAAATAATTTATAAAGGTTAAAAATACACACAACGCTTATGAATATTGTCATATGAAAAATTAGACACATAAAAGGACAAATAAGTAAGCTTATTCAAACTCAAAATCATGTTCTTTTCAAAATGGTCATTGTACTCTGATTTAACTAATATCAAATTGGTGTCAGGTCTGATTTCACGAACGATACATTAACCATTTAGCATTTTCAATTCTGATGGTGTAGCATGTTTAACACCGCTTTGTTATTTTTGTTTAATTTTGATTATTGCAAGACATGAGAATTTGTATACATGCTTTTTATTGTTTTACGAAAACAAGCATAGGTCTATCAATTCATATACCAATTTCACAGCATATTGTTACTGTTTGTGAGTATTTCAAGAGAAAAAAAATCAAATAATCAAATAATTTGGAGTTAATAATCAAACAAATGATCAAAACTTATGTATTTTGTTAATGCAACAAATCATGCAAAATATTTATGGGAGAAAATAATTAGTTAAGGTAATACATGAACACTGCGCTTATGAATATTGTTGTCACATAACAATTAGGTAAAGCAAAGGACAAACAAGTCAGCTTATTCATTTTTTTTGACTATGCATTTCCTTTTAAATAATAATTATTAAAACAACCCTTCATTGTTCAGATGTTACTTATTCTAATTTGGTGCACCTTATCCCTATGTCACAGCAAACAAACTGTCAAATTAGGCCAAGGTGACCTAGTGAATATTTATATCCTTTGTATTGCTGTGTTTGTGCTATAAGAGGTATTTTAAAATGTTGTCTTAATGTTATTACTTCACAACACTACTTTGTCTAGGTAACAAACATGGTCGTGTTAAAAGAAAAAGAGCAAAACGGTCGCTTCCAAAGATTTCTTGCCCCGACACAATCGTGATATGATAGTAATATGTGGCTGAAAGTAAAATTATGTGGTAACAAGACAATCGTGGATTGCATATCCCCTGCCTCGACTTGGGACCTGGCTATTCCCATTTCGGTTTTCGAAACAAATTGTTTGCTATGTATTCTTTTTGCGAAACTGAAAAAGCGTCAAGATTTTTTTAAAATACAACGCTTTTCTCCTCAAACGTAAAAAAAAATCTCAAAAGACATATAAACGGCATTATGTGATTTTATTTGTGACTATTGATGACCTGCCTGGTCTACAATGCATAACCTTACAAAAAAACCGCAAATATTTCCATTTTGAAAATTCAAAATTATACTTGCGAGGCATAGCTTTAGTATAGGCATGTATTCTGTCTAGCAGTATAACTTTCATCTGATGATGAAGTCTTCAACACGTATGTTTTTTTTTGTTTTAGGGAAATGTGTCATTGGTACATAAATGGATGTTCAAATCGTGAAATGGGTTTGGTATGTATGTATCGTTCATTTATTTAAATCTGAAATCAAACTGTGATAAATAATTTGATAAATAATTTACTTTTTCATTCAAATATTGCCAAAATATGTTCAATATATTTGTGATATTATAAGAAGTGTACATAAACCTACTCCGTGGCCAAATGGATATAGTAGTTGACTTACGGCTTGAACGAGTATACAATAGCACTGACTAAACGGTGTGAGTTGAAGCCTAGGACGGGAAGCACACAACGGTCATTTTTTCGAAATAGTCCGAAACAAAAAATACATTTTTTTTCGAAAATTTCAAAAGTAAACTCGCGAGGCACAGCTTTGGTATATATTCTGTCTAGTTGTTTAGTTTGATCCATCCCCATTGAACAGTAACTGAGATATCAGCTGGACAAATCTATTACGGAAAACGGCTAAGGTCAAAACTTTTAAAATCGCCAAATTTACATGTTTTTCGAACATTTCAAAAGTAACCTCGCAAGGCACAGCTTTAGTATATATTCTGTCTAGCTGTGAAGTTTTATCCACCTACAGTGAACAGTGGCTGAGATATTGCCTTGACAAACTCATATGGACGGACAGACGGGCGGACGGACACGGTGCGTTTCTATATCCCCCGCCTCAGGCTAGGGAGGCGGTGGATAATTAGTGGAACATCAAACATCAAAGTTGACATTCTAACAATAAATAATCAATATTAGAAAATGAGCCCATTAAAAATGCAACATTGCAAATCATTTATTTCAACGTACAAAATGTTGTTTTTGTTAACCTTAATTTTGGGTCCAAAAATGCAAAATTTGAGAATATTGGGGTGATTGATAATTGCTATATAAACTGTGCTTCTCCCGCCGAGATAATCCTATAATGTAACGGGCCTCTATCCATGACTCTGACATTATCAATAATTAAAGCGGTAACATATAGAAACAAACATATAAACAATTTAAAACACATAAGGGACATAACAATCGATACAATAATAAAAGTCGAATGAGACCTATCGATTCTCTTTGGAACAACAATGAGTAGGTTTAGAATAAAAGAATGTATGAAAGAGAGAGATTTCGAGGAAAAAAATAGACACCCGACTTTGGTTTTAAATTCCATAATTAAATTTATCTTAACTACCGTTTAGCTTCCATTAGTAGAATTGACACATATCATTCTACAAATTCGACAAATTCGACAAAGGAGTTTCACAAGTCAGGTTTACGCCCGTAAACTATTAATAAACTATTAGAAAAATATCTTGTTTTCCAACATAAATGCCAATTTCAACCCAACAATTGTCAATTGAACGTTTAACGTTGCATATTTGTTGGAACAGTTTAGAACCCAAATTAATGTCAAAACTCATCTTATTTTTTTCATTTTTTGGATCAACCGTAACGTAACTCTAAACATGTATTTGTTTAATATTCTAGCATTATGTATATATTTTAAAGCAACTTGCAAATTCTCATACCATATGGTAATTATAACAGCATTCACCGTTGTTTTCTCTAGATGTCAAATATTTCTAGATACAATTTTGTCGTTCGCTTGTATCTTATTACAAATGAGGGCCACAATAAAAATCTAATATTTGTGGCAAAGCTAGTTATGAAAATGTCGCAAATTTCCCTCTACCTATGATTTTTAAAAATCTTAAGATAATATTTTATCGAAAACAAACGTTTTTAAACTTATAAGAGGTAATTCCTTTCGACGCCACATTTATTTTGGCTAGTATGTAGCGATCATTTGTTCAATCAAATCTAAGGACATAATTTTCATCACAATATCTTATGTGCGTGCTTCGTATGTGTTTCTTTGTCAGGGTGATGTCACTACGTTTCTTACTCCCACGTTGAAAAAGGATGTAAGGATAGACATTTTTGACGTCTTACTGATAGCGATTTTAAATTAAGGTTTCAAATTACATTGATGTACCATATTTGAACTAATTGTAGAAAAAGGATAGATTGCGATGATGATATTTGTCTTTCAACAAATTTTATTTTAATTAAATTTATACAGACCCATACGGTCAGATACTTTTATCTCTTTCTTTTGTTCTTCTTATTCACAGCAAAACTTGGTGTAGTAGGCCCATTCGGTTTCCGCCGAGGCTCTGATTGCGTTCCGTCCGATTAGCTCACATTTCTCTGCAACAATATCATATAACCGTGTAAGCATAGAAAACACTTTATGTGTTGAAATTAGAATAACAAAGAAAGGGTTAGCTAAGCGCTTGTCAAGTATGTGAGCAGGTCAAGCAGAATATGATGTTGGTAAGGTTCGTTTGGTGGCTTGCTTTACTAAGATGTGACTCACCCCCTTTTAATATGGCGATATGTAAAACTGTAACCATGTAGAAATATTGTTTTTATTTTGCAAAATAAACTCACGTTGTTGTAGGTTGAAGTTGAATGCAATGCAGCCCGGCTCTATTACGCAATACCCGCCACACTCATTCCAGAAGCTTGCATCGATCAGATTTAGTAGTTCTGTCATCGCCCTTTTTCCGGTTTGCGGAAGGAATCTCATTTTGGTCATCGTGTCTAAAAATAGATATTCACTTGAACACATACACAAACATTTTATATGTCAAGAGTATTTCATATTTGTTTTCCTTACTAGTAAACATAAGTGATTATTATCCACATTATATCATCGAATAATGTTCTACTCATTTTATCTAGGACGCTTCAAATATCATTGGTTAAAACAAATGCTTACAAAATTAGCACCTTAACAATATATTATAACTTGGTAAATGTTTTTTTTTAATTTTTGAAAATATGGATTAAACATACCACTTCTTGTCTGCAAGAAAGGTGGACAAAGTCCGGTGATTGCGTCTGGTGTGGAACATCCCTCTGGGATTGTACCAGGGTAATCTGTAGGATAACAATTTATAAAACAGTTTATAAAACAGTTTATAAAACAGAATCATTTATGACCTGACATGGATTGTTTTATATTCTTTCGTATGAGTCAACAATCTAAATCACAAACATTGTCTATTGAAAGTAAATACTATCAATTTTCTACTTTAAAACGTGTATATAATGCGGTATATGATGTTCTATCCAGCATTGTGCGACAACTCTAGCAATTCATTTCGGGATACAGTAATATACTCATTTATGCTGTCCCATGTATAAGCCGCCAACAATATGAAATTTATTGTCGTTTATTGTGGTCAAGTTCATGATCGAGTTCGTTAATAAAAACAAAAACATTCCTTTAAAAACGAAATAGTATAAGACCAGTCTTTTCAGCTAAAAATATATCAGGAAAATTGAGGTGGTATTGAGAAAACATGTTCATTTATTTGTGTATGTGGCTAAGTTGGGTTTTAATAGTGGTTTCAAACCTTAAGCGCAGTTGCAAAAATATATTTTGCGCCCATGATTTTGCCTCATTATGCAAAGCTCGGTTAAGGAAACGCTACGTTTGGTCAAATTTGATAATTTATATAAATTATGTTCAAATTAACTCTTACCATTTTCGCACATTTCGCCGGACCATCCATCCTCGCACTCACACTGAAAGCCGTTATCAAGGTCAGTACAATTACCGTGGACGCAAGGAGAAGACACGCATTCATCAAAGTCTTAACAAAATAAAAAGAAAAAAATACAAAAGGTTAAGGTGGAATCGTACAATACAAGTAAAAACATTGAGTCTCTAACGTTAATCAATAATGAAATGCTTCTTTGCTTGGTTAGGTGTATTACATTAGTTTTGATATCTCGTGATTTGGGATCCCAAAGAACTGTTTTTCTTAGATAACCTCCCGGTGAATTTGCTTACTTTTAATTTCGGATCTTTATGAATTTGAAAGCATATATACTTAAAATGTGATACCTACTCATTGTAACAATAATAGGATCACTCGAAACTCAATTTATGAGACACTGAAACTTAGCACTAATAATGAAAGAATAGATAAAACAATGATGTTCAATAAACTTATTCTCACTAGTTTCGCACATTTCGCCGGTCAAGCCCTCCTCGCACTCACATTGGAATGCATTCTCAAGGTCAGTACAATTACCGTGAACGCAAGGTGAAGACGCGCATTCATCAATGTCTAAACAAAACAAAACAAATTTAAGTATGAAAATGTTTGATAAATGTTAAGGTAGATCAATGAATTACCATGCGTAAGACGCATATATTCCTTAAAAGTGAAATAACAATGAATAGCAATATGTTTCTTTGCTTGTTAGATTATATATTCATTTATTTTTTTAAACCCAAATTCACATTATTCGGGATCCTAGAAAAACCACATAGTTATCGATATCGCGTTTTGGATAGTAAATTCATAGCAATAATATAATAAAAATAACATTATAACAATAAGCAGACCATACGAAACTCAATTAATGAGATATTCAAATTTAATACAAAAGAATACAAATAACAATGATGTTCACAAAATTAACTTTTACCATTTTCACACATGACGCCAGACCAACCCTCCTCGCACTCACACTGAAAGCCAATCTCAGAGTCAGTACAATTGCCATTGACGCAAGGAGAAGACGCACAACTGTCAATGTCTAAACAAATAAATAGATTTTAACCACAATTATTAAAATATATGAATCAAGGTCAATGGTAAATAATAAATGAACATATGCAGGAACATGATTTTTTTTATAGTGTGTTTGTATGTTAAGTTATGTTATATTATTCTTTTTTTATGTTAAACATTAATTAGCTTATTCGAAACATCAAATAACAGTATTGTCGTTGTTGATTTGCATATATGCCTGAGTTCTAAATTATTTTGCTTCTAAATCAGCAATAAAACCTCATTATCAGATACTCGACCCATCAGCAGAAAATTTTTAAAAACGTGCAATAGTTATCAAGCGCTTATCATGCTTACAGATCCCTGGACAAAGCTGACCACTTGCACCTAAAATTGGACAAAAGATTACTGTATGTTAAATCCTCGCAATAGCCTGTTTATTATGGTTGGTTTAAGTTATGGTTTAAGTATAATCGATATACCCTCGTGAATGAAACTTTTTAGAGTCATACAAATACTGGTAGTATCAATATGATTGTTTTAATAAGTTGATATCTATTGACGATAACAAATTTATCAATTATACTTACGAGTTTTGTTGATGTAAACGTAGTCAATCCAGCTACTCGAAAGAGAAGTGCATTCATCTTTGAGATGACATAAGCCATTCGATTGGCGGTTGAAAGCCAAACAGTTCGGATGACTGTCACATCCGATCACGCAATCGATGACAGACCCCGAAATGCTATCAAAGTCGTTTCCAACGCAGTCTGCATTCGCTATGGCGCAATAGCCACCAGTTGTAGCTAACAGAAAGACATATTAGTTTGCTGTAGAGGCCAACTAAATAGTAATATTTTAAACACGATTTGCTGGAGTATTTTTTATCAAGCGATTGTATTGTTTTTATTTGATCAATTGACGTTTACCGCATAAACATATTTGAGCACATACTGGCATAGGCATTTATTTGGCAAAACGAGGCAAAACTGTTGAGAATATATATCAACCTCCGTCAAATAGGCTGCTATGTTTTAGGCATTAAGATGACATCTCATGCAAAACAAAAACTTTATATAAAAGGTTAAATTATTTTGAGCAATTACATATTCATAATGAATACATACTCGTGTTACATGTGTCGCCGGTCCAACCTTCTACACACTGACAACCACTCTGGACGTTACTCGCAGGACCCCCACCATTTTCGAATGTGCCATGAATACATTGTAATAGCGGTAATGGAGGCGCAAGTCCTCTGAATACTAAAGAAAAATAAACATAATTCTCATACAATCAGAACAATAGGACTTTTTACAGCTGGTATATTTCAATTTAACTTTCCTTCATGCTGATAAAATTATGCCGCATCAATCGGTATAAACTTTGTTGTCAAGATGTCAACATCAATTCTTGTTTTGATAGAATTAAGAGTCGCTTGATCATTTTTATATCACATCTATGCATAAATCCAAGCAACATACAAACAGCAACCACAGTTAATGGTTTTGCAAAACGTGAGGGACATATACATTATCAATTCGTAAGAGCCAAAACTATATGATAAAAGAAACTGTTATAAATTAGTTTTTCAGAAAACAAAAATGACACCACGATCATAAGAAAAACCCGGTAAAATCGTATATTAGTACACTATATTTAAGCTTTACATGCATAAATTGAATTTAATAACATCAGAGAATATGTCTTGTTAATCCGGGCGTCGCAAAAGTCCAAGATATACATTACGGCAACAAAATTCGTAAAGATTACAATTAGGCAATAATATGAATCAGAGAATATTATGTTGTTTTGAATAAATATAAAAAACAAATAATTTACTTTGTGTAGCACATATGGTTAACAATAGAGCCTGTGACAGATTCTTCATATTTCATAATACAATATCCGTTACAATGTCACAATATGCATTACAGAATATCAGTTTTGTAATGATTAAACGGTTATGGCAATTTTTAAATCCACATATTATTCACACTAAAATTGAGAATCAGTGATTGTGCGTCTATGTGAATGATCAACCTGATTATGACCTTAACTAAAGCCTAATGGAACATGCACATTGTCTGAGTATATTAAAAATAATGAAAACGATGTAAATAATACGTATTCAAACATAAAGCTATTATAAGGCGAACGAAGAACGGTAAAATATTTACATACCAATTTATTGCAAAACTAAAGTTTAGGTTACATTCTGTTGTCATGAAATTGAGCCCCTGATTTACTGAACATATTACTTTGATAGGTATAACGTTACCACTGACAGTTTGGTTTAAATAAGGTGGCATTCGATATATTTTAGTGAACACAATGAACAATGCAATAGCATTTATGTAAATCAAATTCAACCATTTACCTTGTCATTGTTAGAACTTTTTTATGTGGCCATTAGCAGCGCAATTAATATGTTGACGACAGGGTGTGGATGTTTTTTAATATTGTATTTAAATATCACATATACAGATTACTAACATATACGAAAATAGATATGATTTCTTCTTTTTTGATCAAATGTATGTGCTTTTATGTTGACGTAAAAAAGTATATATCTTTTATTTTTAATGATGTTCCTTATCCCCAATACCTATTGCTTGTCTCTTTCTTCGCAAATGTATTGTGTGTAACAATCGTATTGAAAGATATAGTTGAGTCTGCTTTTAGGCGTGTTATAATATGGTGATAACGCATTAGTTGGTTATACAACTTTGCCCTTACTCAATGCTTGCATAATATCCCTTAAAGAATATAGAACAAGCTTCTTCTTAACATAAAATGTATCTGTTGGTATCCTCCGTAAAACGGAGGTATATGACGTTAAGGGTGTTTGTCTGTCTGTCCCTCCGTCTGCCCGTCTATCCGTCCATCCCTCTTGACATAGGGTGGTTTGTACGCGCAAGTTTGGTATGAAGAAATTAGGCTAGAGTTTTGACATTTCAAACAAGCATCACCCAAGGTCTGACGACGTGTCTCGTAAAAGTTTCATCTCGATCAATTGCAAATGGTTGATTCTGGAGCACTTTAAAAATGATAGATTGAGCAACATTTATGAAATTTGATATACGTATCAACCGAGTTCTGGAGTCGTATCTCGTTAAGATTCTATCCCGATCGGTTGTAATAGTTTTATTCTTTAGCAATTTTGAAAACTGCGAAGAATATCAGATTCAGTTGTTTTTTCCAGTACTGATCGTGTCAAAAAGAATGATTAATTGGAAGTCCATGGGGGAGCGAAGGCCTTTAGCCTCTAGTGATTTTTTTTTTAAAGAATATTTTTTTTTTATAATTTATAAGTAGAGCATTTAACTAGTTTAATCAGCAACAATTTATTGAACATGATTTGTCAGATTTGTCATTTGGTCAGATATCTTTCAACATTTACCATTTACAAAAGGTTGTTTTGACACAATGCGCCGCAAAGGAATGATCGCTCAATCTGGTATTGTTGTGGTATTTTGTTTTCAGTAAAATGAACAATTCACTTTTAATTTGTATCTTTAAATCTTTATAAGCAAATGGTAAACTTGTCGCGAGGTGATCTCCTATATCTCCTGTATGACGACATAAGTCTTTTCAACGGCGGCGATATCGTATATATGCTAAACAACAAATTTACTATTGATACCACTGCATTTGGAAAGTTTTCAGAATTATGCCTCCGCAATTTGAGTAGCCTATTTGTACTTGCTAATTGCTCTAATCGAAACCTGATATTCCAGATATCTCATGTTAGTGTTTCTCATATAGAAATATAACTAGTAGAAACAAGAATATGCGTTTTCAAATTATTACATTATTTATATGGCAGTCAAGTTATTTAATATATGGATACTTATGCCCTCACCGGCATAAGCTTTTCTGAATGTTGTCCAGACACCTCTGCACTTCAAGACAATACATATCTGTTATTGGCGGGACACTTTGATTAATTGAATCAATTTATCAGCCATACAGTCATGACAATAATAATTGTACACGAACCACGGGTTTTAAAAATAATATCATATTGAAAATTCAAAATACATATAGATATATAATCAACTTAACGACGACCTTACTACTTTCCAAACGTGCCATATTCAAGCAATTTGATTAGTATTGTAAGCATACCCCTATTAATAGATTCCTTCTAAATGTGTTTGCGTTGACCGTAAATTGTGTTGCAGAAAGAATGAAAATCAACATGGGTTTACAGATAAATCGTCTTAATATTCGTTTTTGTACAAATGCTTTATTATCCATAAGCAATGGTATACGCTTTATACTTGTATCACTATATTTTATGTTTTTCAGCAAGCCTTTTTCCCTTTCACAGAGCACTCTTTACTCAGATCATGCGCACTTATAGGCCCGCATATTAGAAATGCCTCAAAAGTATCATTTATTATGTGTAACAATTCTACATTGATGCATAGAGAACAGTTATCGCCGAAAACTTAATGTATTGAGCAAATAGAACTATGCTGTAGCGAGTACGCGTGGAACAGTTATACCTTAACTGTATTAATATAACTTATGGAAAATTGAAATATTTGATATAAAAACGAATAGTATAGAATAGAATAGTATAATAATTAAAAGAGTATCTGATAATAATATAAGTATTTAATTATAATATAAGCCGCGGTTGTATATTTTTTTCGTCTCAACGAAGGGCTATTTAACATATCGCCTTTATATAAAACAATTTTAGAAAAGGATGAGCTAGATGATACTTAGATATTTAATGATTTGAAATTATAAATAAGACATGTGACATCTGAGCAATGTCGAGTTAAACTAGCTATTAAAAGTTTGGATAAACCATAAGTAGCCAAAAGATAATTACATTTTAAACATCACTTTATATTGAATGACTAAACTAATGTTTGGAGAAGATTTATCAAAACTATACTGATCGACTTAAAACTGTTTTACACAGAACCTTTCAATTTTCCTTGAATTATACTGTGACCTCCCTCTCCAGCTTGAAACTGAGTGAGGCGAAAGCCTCAGCCACGCAAACGGAATTACATTAAGCAGTCCGGATAAGTTTGTAATTGTAGTCTTGATTATTTCCAATGATAATGAAATAAGATCAATCGGGAATTTACACGCAGCTATGATTAGATGTCATTGTCTCACCCTTAAAATCCCCAATGCTGACTGATACCCAATGCCTTTGCTTGCAGTTGGTTTTCATTTAACCTGATTGAATTGTTGGTAAAATATAATGTTTGCCCAACTTGCAATATCAGAGTTTCCTTAGTCACAATAATATGATTTTGAATATACACTTAAGAAAGAAACATATATGCCGACTTAAAAAATCACAATGAATCTTTTTTTTATTTTATTCAAACACGTTTATATTAATGGATTGCAATTTGATTTCAATTTTATTTTTAAAAAATGCTAACTAAACGAACATTTTATTTAGTTTAATTTAGTTAGGTTTAAATCAATATGATTGATATGAGTTAAAATTTTAAAATAAACTTTAGAGCTATAGATTGTTTGCTTGTTTGGAGGACGACAAATCCTACGTTTGGCATCCACCATTTCAAAGTATGTAAACCAAGGTTTTTTTATAAACTGTGTGAGATTTATTTGAAGACGAACTATGAAAGGATTCAAACGTAGTACAACCCACATATACATATGTTATTCGAAGATAGATGTTTATGGGTTAACTAGGTAGAAAGCAAAGACGGTTAACAAGTTTTGTATCGTCAAGGTTTGATTTCGTTTGGGTAGAAAAATGTATCAATACCTTCATTGTATTTTATATTTACCAATTACTCAAACACTTTGCCCAGAATATCTACAAACCAGGTGAAAAATATCAAGTTGCCGATACCCATACACCCCCTCTCAATAAGAAAAGAAACCAGAGCTGGTGTCCCATCAAGAAAAAAAAACATGACCATGTCTTTAGTACAAGACTAAGTAGGGCAAATTGATCAGTAACGTTTTTTTAATATAAACCCTGGATCCTTATTATATTTTAGCACTTTATTGCATAGCATTGGTCAGTACTTCTTACAATTGTGACCAACAATTAAATATAACAATTGCTTTCGTCTGAAGATAAATGCTGTTTCGCTTATTGTTACATAACAAGGTATGTTTTGTTCAATCGAAGGGTTCCGTGCATAATAAATTTATGTAAATACATAGTTTCATGTTTTAATAAAATTTGTTTCTCGGACGGTTTTGAATACAATTTACATGATCACATCAATATAAACAATTTAGAACACCTTTGTATAATTGTTTCAATGAATATGATATGCATAGTATATTTATTTAAATATTGCACAGTCTAACCTGTATACTGTTTTCATTTACGGGTTGACCGAGTATTTTAGCCGACTTTATAGCTCACTGTCCATCAAAATAATGGATCATGAATGCAAATGGACTAAAGCTGTTAAAGTTGCTATAAATTTTTATTAAGCATTCAGTGTCATGTTGATGCATGGACAAATTATTATGATGTGATTATATAACAAGGTCTTTTACAATGCATTTTGTCCGGTGTGTCCTTGGTAGCCTCGAAGCAGGTATATACTATTTGATTTCCGCTTCAAGTTTTCATGAATAATTTCAGTTATATGGATAAACATATGATTCCTCTATCACATGTGATATGTAAAATAGAGGTTAATTGATATGTTAATATGATTTTAAATGACAAGTTATGATGCAATAAACAAGGCCAAATATGCTATATTTTATAAAGTTTGCGATGCAATCTTTAAAAAACATAAATGAGTAATCTAATAATACAAACTCCACATTTTTATTTTTTCTTATTTTTATGTTGAGGTTAATAATAGATACGTGGATGTAAATGCATTTAAATCAATATTGTTTGATTGTGAATACAAATGACGAATTGCAGTGGATGTAGCAAACAGGTAGGGTCGGATATTACACTTACTTTTGTCCTTTTCTCAATATTAATTAAACAAAAATATGCGGGTTAAAGTATGACAAAATAGGAAACAGTGAATCTGATTGTACATACTCAGGCGGCGTTGTCTCCTTCTTTTCCTTCATTTGTTACACTATTATGATAGAACTGTGGACACTGGCGGATTTTGAACGGTGTGTAGCTGGCGCTCTCCTAATTAGCTCGGAAAATATGTATAAATATAAATAAATAACATATATATGTTAGCGCCAATCTGTGGTTCTTAGCCGATCTGTAGTTTGGCTGGAATAAGTCAGCCAATCTGTGTCATACCACAGATTGACTGGTTCAATCAGCCAATCTGCAGATCGGCTGAAATATTCTAGCCAAACTGCAGATTGGCTGAAATGGAGGCATGATTTTTACCACAGATTGGCTGAAAAAATAAAATGAAGTTTTTATAGTGTGGTTTATGATTTTATACATCAAACGTATTGTTGGAATGAATGGTTGATAAGTGCTGCTTAATTTCATAAAAAGTGTGTGAAACGAGTCGCTTTTAGGCGCGTTCACCCGAAATAAAAGTACATAATTCTGGGTGAACAGAAGGAACAAACTACTATGTTTAAGTACAAATGAAGCTTCAGGTTTAAGCGCAAAATGTGTGTTTTGAGCTTTTTTATGGAGCTGGTGAACGAGCCCTTAGATAGAACAAATAGATGTTGATATCTTATATTGTAATTCTATAACATGAATGATTATTAAGAAGGCCTACCTTTTCTTCATTTAACATTAGTAAATGGCATTTGCATGATATTCTATTTTATGCAATCAGAGCCTCTTTGATTAGGATCACAGAAATAGCCTTCAATTGCAATTATATTTTCT
>LQRL01161043.1:1351-15330 GCA_001703475.1 Hydroides elegans
CATCCTTATTGTTGCTGTCGCCATAGAGCGAGGTTATTACAGTTGGCTTTGTTTGTTTGTATTTTGAAACTAATCATATGTGACAGCAACTTATTAAATGTAACTGATTGAGCTAGGTATTCCCGCATAAATATTTTAAAAATATTTTTATTACATGACAATTTATATAACATGGTGTGATCGTAACGAATGTTATAACATAAATGATATTAATTATATCTTTAAAGCTAAATTGGGATGACCTGATTATTATTCTATGTATTGCGATGAACTGAATATATTGATGTGAAGTACGCATAATTTATTGCATTCATATATTGGTATAAATAGGCACAGCTATGCCGGCTACTGAAGAAACACCTGTCGAAGTAGAAGATGTTGAAGAAGTCACTGAAGGTATATACAGTTTAAAAATACCCGTTAATAATACATTTGTCACTCAACAATTGAAACTGTATTATGTTAAACCTATATAAAATGTAAAATATATATTTTTCAAATAATTTTCAATTAACAATTACAGTATAAATACATTCTTAAATCCGTCATAATTTTTATGTTGAGATTTTATTTCAAATTAAAAACAAACAAAAATAACAACAACTTGCATGTTTCATAAGGAAACAGAATCTTTCTTTGAATGCCGTGTACATATTTGTCCTGATTTCAACAGTACCCGTAGCACCAACAGAGTCTGAGCCGGAAGAGGTTGAAGTTGTTGAAGAAGGTAACAATTAATTCGTTTGGAAAACTAATAAACAAATAAATCTAACAAAATCCAAATACATACTTTTTGAAAATGTTACAAAGATTATATAAACATTAGAAAATGTTATAAACCATGTGTTATATATGTTTTGTTTACATATAATACTTAGTTAATAAAATGCGTTTATAAAAGCATAACACTAATTTGAACGATCACCTCCTGTATATTACAGAGCCAGAAGCTACGAAAGAAGAAGCAGAGCCCGAAGTTGTTGAAGAGAAACTTGGTAAAAATATTAACACATGTATTTGTCCATTACTTCATAATAATTTATTCTTTAGCTCTACAGAATAATCAAGGCTTCTTTATGTTTGCTATGATTTAACTGATTCGTCTTTACATTTTGTTTTATTTTAGTCAGTATACTACTCAAAACTATTATTCTATAAATGCTATATGTACTGCTTTTCAGCCAACGTACTGTTCCAAGCATTTATGTCTGGATCCGGTGCTATGACGGTCGGTGCTGAGAAACTGTTGAGTTTTGGAAGCTCATCTGTCAACGTTGGCGAGGGATTCGATGCTGAGAGCTCAACTTTCGTTTGCCCCGTTACCGGTATGTAGAATATTATGTAAATGTATTTAATGGATTCCTATGCTACAAGTGCATGTGATTTTATTCAACAGTTATCAGCTTATTTAAAAATAGTATTCATCATAATGGTGACACCCCCAAATATCACAATATAACATAGAAAATTATACAAAAAATATATAGATGTCACATTATCATGATCTTTAGATAAACAACTGACATTGTAAATAACTTGGAACGATTGAATTTCAAAATAATGGAACAATGCCTTTTAATAAATTGAATTGATAACATTTCAGGTTACTATGAGTTCCTTGTTTACATGAGTGGCGTCAAGGGAGGTCTTGGAGTTGCTATTATGCGTGAGGATGAGGTTGTATCTCCTCTTGCATTCACTGCTGAAGGCGGCGAGATTTCTACTGAGACTATTGTTCTTTGCAAAGAGGGACAAAATGTCTACGTGCAGGTAATTGTTATCAAATTAGTTCATTTTTCAACGCATTTTGATAGACAGTTCATAAAATCGTATATTAAAATATAAAAGCTCGGGCTCAATTATAAAAGAAAATACACGATTTTATCTTGACCATAGATTGTACAGTTTATCTATATTAATTGGTTTTCAAGAGTGCGATACTTCTCTTTTCCTTTCCTTTTTCCTTAGCATCTTTATGCTTTGTCTATTTAAGGTCCAATTTGGCAAGGGTATGATGCTGAACAATATCAACCGCTTGTCTCTCGGCGGTTTCTCAGGACAAATGATTGCTTCTGCTTAACTAACTCTTCGAAATTGATTTATATTTTTCTATTGTGTAATTTTCATTGTTATTATGCATTTTTAAATTGTAACAATTTTGTCGTTAAACGACAGCAACAAATAGTTAAAAAACACTAAGTTTATGTTGTGCTATTCAGCAATTATATTTCTAGACAGTATGTTTTCATTATATAGTGTATAAAGCATTCAGTCATTTGCAATAAAATCTCAAATCCTAATGCAGTGTTCCAATTTATTCAATTCCAATTCGCACATTTGCATGAGTAAGTCATATGCTTCCAAGCGATAACATTAAGATTTTAATTAACATAGAAATTACTATAACAATCACTTACATTGCTTCCCCGCTCAATATCAATAAAATTATAGATTCTGATTTATATGAAAATCTCAATAATTAGTCATAACATTAATAATGCAAATATTTCATTGAATTTATAATAAAGTGTTCAATTATAAAAAAAACGTAAATAAGACTAATTATATGAAAATGATTAAAACTCTGATTTTACTGATATTGTATATAAACAATTTTAAATATTTGACTGATTTGGACTGAGACTATTGATTATAAAGCTCTATTAGAAAATCATTATAGATTTAAAAAAAATACAAACTTATGTTGATTTGAAACACATGCTATTTATATCTGATGATTTTTTATAAATCATCAACACCATTCGAATAATAATGTCAGTTGAATATTTATATCTCCAAGTATGTTAAAACTTCCAATCACATGCACAGTGCCGGGTTACATTATGACATAATGGTTATTTTTATTTACAAACAAAAGATAATATTATGAATATTATGCATGTTTTTCAAATATATAAATCTTATTAACAATATCCTAAGCTATGTGGAGCTGATATAATGCAAATAACACTTTCGTTGAATTTATTTATCCATCGTATAATCCATCTTAACTAGTATTAACATTTTTAGATACAATAAAATAATTATTCATATGTAAGAAAAATATTGTGTTTCAACCATATAACAACGTATTGCTTCATTTTAGACACAACTATTTTAAAACAAATTCATAGTAAATCTTATTACACATTAATGTAGTATTTAGTGTTTAAAGTATTCAAACAAATGATATAACTAGATTCATAATGTTTTATGCATTATGTCGGAGTGTCGTTTTTTTTAACTTAAAGCTTAATTTTACGTTTAATTTACAAATAATGGTCTATACATGGGTTTGGAACAATTGCTTTAATGATCTAAGAGTTAAATCGTTAAAAAGAAAAAGAATAACACATATAAAAAGATTAGAACATCAACTAATAACACCTCCTAATACACATACGGGCATAAACCATGTATTTTACTTTTGAACTTTTCAATTTGGTTTAGGCAAAGTGATGTACTTTGTCATAAAAATATGAATATATTTGTTCCTATACTTTCTTATTGCTCCTTTAAAAAACTTAAATATTCTAATAAAGGCACGTTTAAATAGGGAGTGTGTTGTTTTTTTTTTGAAATTTTTAGGTTTGAGGGCCTCACAATATGGAGTTGTATTCTAGAAAGTATGTTACTGGATACCCTAAAAAATCACATACGTTTTCTGTCTACGTTTCTGTTTCTTATCTTAGTAATTCAACAGACGCACAGTGCAGTTTGTTTTTCAGACACATTTTCACATTATAACTAAAACACGATTTTTAAATGCGTTGTTATTACACTTTTGGTACAAAATGTGTATTTCGTGAGTATATTATATCCATTAAAACACCTTGCACGAGGTGCATTTTTACGCCCATATACTACTTGAAAAAAGTGTTATTGAATATAATTTTTGTAAGACTAGTTGCTTAAATAAACTCAGAATTCAATAAGATAAATAACTAATACTTAGTCGCGAGTGAAAAATGGTCCTCCTGAGCAAATAGGGATGTTATACGATGATAATCATTATATGTAAAAAAATACATTTGGATCCATGACAATGATAATAGCATACAAATATAAGTGGACTTATACGAACTCTTTGAAGTAAGAACTATAATATTTTACAAACAAAACAATCCAAAAATAAAACAGAATGTCAAAAAATGCGAAATAGTATTGGGACTACTAATATATGCATATCAAACTTGTAGATGACATCTGGTACATTATCCGTGTAAACGGTCAAGGTCAAACTTTGAAACATGTAATAGCAGCAATGATACACGATGTTGTGATACCAGGTGTTTTGTTTTGTTTTTTCAAAATGCACTTACATGCACTGATTATTTCATCTTCGTGTTTAAACGGATATGAGGTGGTATAGTGTTTGCGGTTGATTTTGGTGTTATTTTGTGTGGTCACCTTTTACCAGCAGTGCGATCTAATTAATGTTTGTATAAATACCGGATATGTTTTGTAACCGATATGATGCAATGATGACACAAATGTTGTGCATCACTTTTGTGTTGCATTGTGACGTCATTTAAACTTCCGTCCAGCAATGCTGATCTGTTGGTATAAATATTGGAGGCTGTTTGAGGTTCGGTCACATTCGGGCTTTCAACACAACTTGAAAACTTAGCATCGAGCTGCATAGCACGAACAGGTAAATCAGTATTCACTCACAGTAATATTCGACAAATAGCAATTAAGACAATTTTGAGCTATTAGTATTTGTAAATATTTGGAATTTGATTCAGCATCAACCAACATGATGCTTTTGTAAATATTAAATGTGTATTCAATTCCAAACATATTTCAATACTTAAGTAGCTTTAACCAAAACGATACTTTGTATAGATTAAATGTGTATTGAATTTCAAATATATTTCAAAACGTAAGAGGCTTTAACCAAAATGATACTTTTTACAGATTAAATGTGTATTGAAGTATAAATATCTTTCAATAGTTTAGTTACATGATTATCTTAAATCAATTGTTTTGTTTTTAGACTCACACATCAAAATGAAGATGTTATTCTTGATCCTTATTGTTGCTGTCGCAATGGAGCGAGGTTAGTACAATTGGCTTTGTTTGTTTTTATTTAGAAACTTATCATATGTGACGGCAATTCATAAATTGTAACTGATTGATCTAGTTATTACCTCATAAGTCTTTAATTACATGTTACAATTTTTATTACATGACAATTTCTATAAAATGACATGATCGTAATGCAGGTTAATATATAAATGATATCAATTGTAATTGCTAAATTTGAATGACCTGATTATTATTCTTTGTATTGCGATGAACTGAATACATTGCTGTGAAGTACGCACAGTTTTTTGCATTCATATATTGTTATCAATAGGCACAGCTATGCCGGCTACTGAAGAAACACCTGTCGAAGTAGAAGCTGCTGAAGATGTCACTGAAGGTATGCACCGTTTAAAAATACCCGTAAATAATATATTCATCACTCAACAATTGAAACGTTATTATGTCAAACCTATATAAATGTACAATATATATTTTTTAATAAATTTCAATTAACAATTACCGTATGAATACAGTCTTAAACCTGTTATGATTTTTATGTTGAAATTTTATTTCAAATTAAAAACAGACAAAAACTTAGAAAAATAGCAACAACTTGCATGTTCCATACGAAAACAGATTCTGTCTTTGATTGCCGTGTACATATTTGTTCTGTTTTCAACAGTACCCGTAGCACCAACAGAGTCTGAGCCAGAAGAGGTTGAAGTTGTTGAAGAAGGTAATAAATCATTCGTTTGAAAAAGTAATAAACACATAAATTCAACAAAATCCAAATACATACTTGTTGGAAAGGGCTACATAGCTTATATATACAGTATAAATTGTTATAAACCATGTATTATATATGTTTAATTTACATATAATGATTAGTTAAAAATACATGCACTTTATCTGGATAAATACTACATTAAAACGCAATTTGAGATTTAAGCATATGAATGTCAGTTGAGTTTTATAAATCCTATCGAATCATATAAGCAAAAAATGCGTTTATAAAAGCATAACACTAATTGATCACACTAACGATCACCTGTATATTACAGAGCCAGAAGCTACGAAAGATGAAGCAGAGCCCGAAGTTGTTGAAGAGAAACCTGGTAAAAACATTAACATATGTATTTGTTATTTACTTCATAATAATTTATTCTTTACCTCTAATAAATAATAATAATAATCAACGGTTCTTTCGATTTGCTATGATATAACTAATACGTTTTTACATTATTTTTTTATTTTAGGCAGCATACTACTCAACACCATAATTCGATAACTGCTCTATGTACTGTTTTTCAGCCAACGTACTGTTCCAAGCATTTATGTCCGGATCCGGTGCAATGACGGTCGGTGCTGAGAAAATGTTGAGCTTTGGAAGCTCATCCGTCAATGTTGGAGAGGGATTCGATGCTGAGAGCTCAGTTTTTGTGTGCCCTGTTACCGGTATGAACATTTTTTAACTGATTATATGAACATTTTTTATTTATAGCAACTCGATGCATGTTAGATATATCAAGATAGACGTATGGCAATAGTGTTAATACCAACAAGTCATGTTTTAATGACGTAACAAGTATCAATATAACACTCAGTGGACAGAAACAAAATCGGAATTTACATAAGTACTAAACCTTGTAATTTTCATCAGTAACTGTTTAACCATATTAACGATCACCTGACTAGATAGAATCCCAATTAAAATAAATGAATATTGATCGATACAGTAATAACATATAACTATTAATAATTCATTATATTTCAGGTTACTACGAGTTCCTTGTTTACATGAGCGGCGTAAAGGGAGGTCTTGGAGTTGCTATAATGCGTGACGATGAGGTTGTTTCTCCTCTTGCGTTCACCGCTGAAGGCGGCGAGATTTCTACTGAGACCATTGTTCTGTGCAAAGAGCGACATAAGATCTACGTACAGGTAATTTATGATACATTGTCTTTTCTTTTCTTTATTTATGTTCGAAATATACTCAATGAGCTATTTTTACATAGGTGCAATATACATATAAATCCTTTTAAAATAAACATTAATTAAAGTATAATGTTCAACATTACAAATTCAAATTTCATTCCAATTAAAACAGTCTATGACAGATTATCAGTGAAAACCAATTTAGAGGTCAACAATCATGCTGTTGGCATTACCTGTGTTTCTTGAACACAATGTTATATTATGTTATATTTCAAGGTCCATTTTGGCAAGGGAATGATGCTAAACAATATCAACGGCTTGTCTCTCGGCGGTTTCTCGGGCCAACTGATTGCCTCTGCTTAATTAATTCTGTACAAATTACTTTATATTTTTCTATAAGTGTAATTTCTGTTCGTATTTTGCATTTCTAAAATAATAGCAATTTCGTCATAAAACGACAGCAACATACAGTCTAATGCTTTGTTGTGCTAATCATCAGCGATAATTTTTGACAGTATGTTTTCATCATGTATTGTATAAAACATACCATTTGTAATAAATACCTTAATCATAATCCATTGTTTCAGTTTATTCAATAATCAAGTATCATACACGTTAAACATGATTTATAAATGTCCAAAGAGAAAACATTATACAATTTATTTACATAGACATTACACTTGAAATCACTTACAATGCTAGATAATTCAAATCCACGATGCTAATGCTCGATAAGAGTAGCCTTAGACGCTTTAGTAATTACTTAATCTGAAAATGACTGTAAAACGCATAATTTGGTTGGATTGTTTTAATAAAATGTCCGATCAGAACCATGTGAATAAGACTTATTATTAGAAGTGGGTTAAAACAACTATAGTTCCACTGATTATGTAGCCAAATACACCAAATACCTTACTGATATGGAGAGGGGTTAAATAAAATCATTAATGAAGCTCAATTATAAAACAAAATCGTTATTGGATTACGTCCCTATATAATAATACCGATTTGCTGAAAATATGTATTTTGTAAATTTAATATGAGTTTCGCAATCCCTAAAGTAGAATGTGTCGATATATATTATTTTTTGAAAGCATAACAGTCACATGCAGACATGCAGAATACAATTAAAACCCTATTTTTTGTTACATCAAAATTGTATCGTGATATACAAAAAAAGCATACACATGTTTGTATTGACAATTTTCTCAAATTCAGTAGGTTGCACTGTTACTACATTTACAAAATAAATATATTCTAAAACCGAATCATTGGAAATATCACTCTCAGTTTATGCATAACAACACATCATCATTCACAGTTTATTGCTCTGCATGACTTTATTACTATGTTTACTTATTTTATTTCTCAACATTTATATAAACAATAATTGTACATTTTTCTCGATTTCTCTTTATCAAAATATTGTATACATAAACAACAAACTTTACTATAACAAAGTCTTAGTTATTCTTTATATCAATCGATGTATAACATAATTCACAATTTATTGCACTACTGAAAATATATAACAAACTATTTTGTTTTTCTATGTATTGACATAAATTTTGAAAAAAAAATTGTATATAGATTGATGGTTGTATTTTTTAAATTTTTAATCTAGTGCTGTGTAAATGTGCGGTCAAGCAGAATTCTGCGATTTCTGGCGTTGCGAAATAAAACGTAGTGAGTGCTCACGCACTTGCGAAATTGGATTTGCGATATTTATGTTTTCTATATTCAGATCAAATATCTTTATAATCAAAGCATTAACCATTCTGCATATATATTAGAATATATCTTAATCATAGCCTGGAGTATATAATATATCACTATAGTAATATTAAGATAACTTAAGATTAATTTTTTGATGGATCTAACACTATGCAAATTACAATCAAGAGGTGTTACAAAAACAATAAGTAGTTAAATATACTAGATTTGTTGGGGCTGTCTTAATTGTGAAGAACTAGATCTTATTAGACTTTATTATATGTTCCTTACTTTAAAACAATGTGATTCAATAAATAATAATATATTCTAAGTCCTGAGTACACTGGGCATTTTATACAAAATAACCCGTTAAGGTGCATTTAAGCGTTTCCGCATAAGGGTGTGTTCCCGGCTCGAAGGTATACATTGGAATGCACGAAAAAGGCTGAGTGTGATAGCCCATATGCAACAAGGGCCTAATTAAGTCTGAATTCAGGAGTTTTTGAATATGCCATATGATTGTTAATGCTGCACTTGAATTATATTGACAAAAAGATTCAAAATACATTTATATTCGATGTGATGATTGCGTCTGATATCATTGACTCTCTAAATTAAGTCCTTGACATTTCTCAGACAAAAACAATTTCACAGACTTTGAATTGACTTCGCAAAATCACAAAGGCAGAAAACGCAAACACACAAATAATCCGTTTAGGCCTTTGTTTATTGCACTGTTTCTTACCAAATAATTTTTGAAATCGCAATCGCAAAACATGCGTTAACAGATTTGGCAATGTCACTCGGGAATTAGTCTAAAGCCAATTTTGCTGGGCTTCTATGTTTTATTTGATTTATTTTGCGATTGCGAAATGTTTTGCCGCTGCATTACCGTACATACACTTGTCACGCTACAAATTAAATATGTTAAATATTTGCTTCACATCAAATATTTGCTTTCACATTAAACAATTCTAAAACAAAGTCATAGTTAACCTTGATCACAGTTAATATATAACATCAATTGACAACATCATTCAAAGGATATTGGTTTCAGGACTGTATTAGTTTGTTTTGAATCATAGTATATAATGAAAAATAACGAACTATTTTCCTATTCATTTGCAACATGGGCATTTAACAAGATATGCTTATGAATTCTAAAAATAGTGTATGTGTGTTTGTCGTATAAACTAAAGTTAAAAACACACATACGGATAGGTCATAAACAATTTTATTGGTAAGCTAAAGGTTCGACCTTTAAACTGATTGTCTTGGCCATAAAATGTTTGGTATAATGGTCATCACAATTAAGAATTTAGACAGATAAAAAACTCCATATCAATCGAGTTAAATTAAAGGAAATATAAAACACCTGCTTTAGTTTTCACATAATACCTGCTGAAATTGCTGTAAATACACCAACAATATATGACAACAATCTAAGTAGTAAATATTTACTTATTGACCTTTTAGACATTATCTATAAGAAACGTAATCATTCTGATGATATGCACTAAAATCGGTTATACCAGTCATCATTTATCTGTCAGGTGCTTCTTTTTTTAAAAAGATCATGCGTTCTTTTTTTCATTACTTGTCATTTGTTTTTTTTTATTATTAGATGAGTATCGAACATAAAAACAGTTAACATAGCTAACATTTAAAACATATAGATATAAAACACAGAAACAAAGTAGATTCATCCGGTAAACCCACATGTTTAGTGTAATTCTGTCAAGGTCAAACTTTGAAACACGTAATAGCATCAATATCACACGATGTTGTGATAATGTACCAGGTGTCTTTTAAAATGCGAAAACTGGAACTGCTTTCATCATCTTTAGAATTTTAACGGATACGAATGTAAGTTGACATATGTTGTGGTTAATTTGTCATTGTGCCTTATTATCCATTGCTGAAACATGCACGTGGTATTTACATGTATATATCTTGAATATAGATGGATGCAATAAATGAACATATGTCATTTATGTGTCGTATTGTGACGTCACAGATGCTTCCGCTAAAGGATGTTGCTCTGTTAGTATAAATAGAGGATGCCTCTTGAAATCGACCACATTCGAGCTTTCGACACACTTGAAAACCTAACATTGAGCGGCATAACTAAACATGTAAATTAGTATGCATTTACATTAATATTTGACAAATATAAATTAGGACAATTATGAGCTAATAGTAGTTGTAAATATTTGGAATCCGATAAAGCATTAACCAAAATGATACTTTGTGTAGATTATATGTGTATCCAATTCCCAACATATTTGAATACTCAAGTAACAATACGTCCTTCCTTTAAATTAAGCAAAATTTTTCTTTTTTAGACACACACACCAACATGAAGATGTTGTTCTGGATGCTTATTGTTGCTGTCGCCATGGAGCGAGGTTTGTACTATCGCCATTGTTTTTTGGTTGTTATTCAGCCAACAATCTATGTGACAATTCCTTTAATGCGGCCGAGTAAGCTAGCCGCCTGATCCACTGTATTCAAAGTATCTACTACGAATAAAACTACTACGAATTAAACATAATATGTCCATAGTAAAAGTTAATATAGAAATGAACCCAGCATGATAGATAATATGTGATATGATATTTTATATGAGATGTATTTCTATATTGCTAAACATGTACTACATTGTTGTTTAATGCACACAGTTTATTGTATTCCTGTATTCAAATTTCAAGGAACAGCTATGCCGGCTACTGAAGAAACACATGTCGAAGAAGAAGATGTGGATGAAGGTATGCAAACTTTAAGAAAAACCCTTATATGCATTATATAATCGCTATTAAATTAAAGCATAATTTAATTATGATAAACATTGAGCCACATGGACAAAAAATATATGTATAATTCATTACCCATTATCACTATATTCATATACTATATTAATCATATAATATAGTAAATCATAATCATTTTTTTTTAATTTTCATTTCTGATTCAAAGCATGCAAACACCCTTAAAATAGCATATATATTTTATCACTAAATGCATTTGATAATTGGATTGATTATGTGTCCTATTCAGACAGTTCCCGTAGCACCAACTGAGTCTACGCCAGAAAAGGTTGAAGTTGTTGAAGAAGGTAAAGTAGCATTTTATTTGTTATACCAGCACGATTCATATTTTTATTTTAAATGAAAATCTAGAATCTAAATAGAATATAAACATAATAAATTAACATAAACTATGTGATATATGTGCCTTCGTTGCATGGAGTACTTAGTTTACTTGGTTAAATCTTTTATAAAACCTATCAAGCTTACATTATTTTGATTATTTTGAAGTAATTCAGACTATACATTATGAATATATCTTTTGCTCACAAAATCAATTCGAACAAGAATGTTTACAAATCACACATCAATCACATTCATAGTTTTGTTAATGTACACTACAGAGCCAGAAGCAATAAAGAAAGAAGCAGAACCCGAGCTTGTTGAGGAGAAATCCGGTATTAACATTTACACATTTCTTATCTTCAATGCTATTTTAAAATTAAATGATATAAATAATTAAGCTTATCAAAATGATGTAAATAAATCATCGTAAACAAATGTTCCGTAGACTTTCATGATGCAATATAATATAGGTTATCACATGATTACTTATTTTATTTTGGTTTTTTAGACAATGTACTGTTCCAAGCATTTATGTCCGGATCCGGTGCAATGACGGTCAGTACTGAGAAAATGTTAAGCTTTGGACGCTCATCCGTCAATGTTGGCGAGGGATTCGATACTGAGAGCTCTATGTTTGTGTGTCCCGTTACCGATATGTAGAATGCTTACATCATGATTCGTAGTAAGAGCTTTCTGTGTAGCGTTTATTATTGTTTATACATGACCCAACAATGACTCATCAACTGGAAAAATACAGGAACTTTATTGCCCCCACATTTTCACTATGTTTATTACCACCACAATTACGCAGACATGTAATAACAAATATATTAAACGTTGTAGTTGTCATTAGTAAATATAAGACAATATTAAAAATCACCTGTCTTCATTTAATAATTGAGAATGTAAATACCATTAAACATATAAAGCGTTTGCATTAATTTATGTATACTTTGTTATATTTTATGGTTACTACGAGTTCCTTGTTTACATGAGTGGCGTGAAAGGAGGTCTGGCAGTTGCTATCATGCGTGACGATGAGGTTGTGTCCCCTCTTGCATTCACTGCTGAAGGCGGCGAGATTTCTACTGAGACAATTGTTCTTTGCAAAGAGGGACAGAAGGTCAACGTGCAGGTAATTTGGAAATAAATTGTACATGTTCTGACGAATGTTAAAGGAATCGAGCATCTTTAAACTACTGTATTTTACTTTAAAATACATTTAGTTGTAACATATTGTAAATAAAAGTTGTTTGAATATTATTCATCAGTGTTATTTTTGTTAGCTTTAAAATTATACATCAGCTTCACATTTCTAAAGTTATTGATATAATTGATTTTCAAAAAAACTATACAATGTCTGACTTTATATTTGTTTTGTTTATTTAAGGTCCAATTTGGTAAGGGTATGATGAACAATATAAACGGCTTGTCTCTCGGCGGTTTCTCAGGACAACTGATTGCCTCTGCTTAAATGCTCAACTTTTTTTCGAAATAAATTTATATTTTTCTATGAGTGTAATTTCCATTGTTTTTGTTGTGCTTTGTTATTCATAAAATTTGAGACAGTGTTTTGTTCATCATACAACGTATAGAACATACTGTTGTTCATAATAAATAGTTGAATCCTTATGCATTTTTTTTTATTTGTATTGATTGAAAAGCTTTTAATTTTCCAAATGTTAACTCACGAAATAATTAACAAACACATGCACGAGGCAATATTTCTTAATTTGGATATTGTTATTGTATTTGTATATAACAATACACAGTGTTAGACCATGTACATGTAATCTTGCTAACACTAACCCTTTTGACAAAATACCTATTCACTCGACAAACAATGAAAATAAAATGAAATGTGTGCGTGGCGCATTACCACTTCGAGTAGCCACTTTCTACAGTAGCAGAGTGACGCACCATAATATTTACTCTTACCAGAGAGCTTATATTATAGAGAGGTGCAACTGCATACGAATCCTGAATTAATGAGCTATGTGCTGCCTCTCGCGGCCGCCTTCATTAACTAAACATCATACTCTACATGGCATTCAGTTCAAGTGCATTTACATGTACATATCCTTGTAAACATGGGGAAAATAATAAAGCAAGGTGTTGAAAGTTGTGCTAAGTTTGGATGTTTAAATA